>CM065382.1:21427500-21435000 GCA_033060915.1 Euryodendron excelsum | reverse complement strand
TATTACATTATATTGAGAGCTTAATTGAGGTTATCATATGAAATTTCTAATACATCATGTTAGTTCTGTGACTTGTTTGGGGGTGTATACATTATGTTCATGTATTATGGCATAATTATATATTGAGGTTCCTAAACTAACAAGGTTGTGGTGATAGAAGCGAACAAAAGTCAAGATCCTTCAACAACATCCAATGAGTGATCTTTGTTGTGGTGTGCGTGTGCGGTAACAGATGGAAATTGAGATAATCTTATTCATATAGAGGTGAATGTATTGTTTGTATTGTTATAAACATTGGTATTGATTGTGAAAATATAGATAGTCTGGTTCATATTGAATTACTTAATGATTATTTATAACGTGATATTGATGGTGGCATATGTAAGGGAGATATGAGAGGATATTAGAGGTTATACATGAGGTGGCATTGCATACCATTTATATTATATGCCAATGCATTTCATGGAGAAAGGTTTTGCCCATGTGAGGCTAACCTAAAGATTAACTGATGTGGAGTTGATCTAAAAGGGTGTCAACGTGGGGCATCATTGATAACGAGCCATCACTCATTGGGCCAACGTTATCTAAACTTGCGTGCACATGTCGGTAATACATTTACTGCATTAAGGCATTCATGATATCTATATATATTGATCATTTATACTTATATGTATATTGTGGGTGCTTGTTATTATTCTTTATGAATTGGATTATCTACTGTGAACACGTTGACTTTTAGCTCACACCCGCACAGACCTTTTTGACAAGTAAGCTAAGGATGGAGTTCAGTTCACTGTAGTCCTGGTTGTCGCCGTGGCGGCGTTCATATTAATGTTAGGGGTGTCAAGTCTTGGGGGCAAGCTTTTGCTGCTTTACTTATGTTTCTTGTCATGTTTTATATGAGACATTGGAATTTGGTTTTATATAATGTTTTATGTTATGACTTTGTAATAACCTATGGTTTACTTTTACTATATAGTACGGTATGAATGCATAGTTCTTGTATATATCTGTGCAGTCAATTTGTTGTTTATCATTTGGTGTATGGTAAGGTATCATTCGTAGGCACGATGGCCTATGCGATCACGCTGTACCTAATATAACATTAATAATGTCTAATTAGGTTGGGGTGTGACATATTCAACTTTGTTTCTTCTCTATTTTTTTTTGTTTATTATTATTGTTTAAGCTCTATTCCATGCCTTAACATGCTTTGAATTTTGGTTTAATGTTGAATTGGGGTTTTATTTGTTTGATTATTGATAGGTGTTGCAGGCAATACAGGAAGGCTTTGGACTTAATACTTCTTTATTGAGACAAGTCTTAATCTCTTAATCTGTTAATTTGTCAAGATAAGGTGTAAATCTGTTAAGATGTTAACTCTTAATTTGTTAATCTGTTAAGACAAGGTTTAAATTTGTCATGTTCCATTGACCCTTAATCTAAGTTTTACTTCAGAATGTTTAAACTTGTCATGTTCCGTTGACCCTTAATCTGAGTATAACTTCGAAATGTCTGGGATTTACATTCTGTATTTTTGGTATTTTATTAGCCAAAACCTCGAGTATGCTTCCCACAAATTCTACCCAGCAAGTTCAATGGGGTAGGAAAAGGGGTAATTAGTCCTGTCATAAACCAAGCTGAGGCGGGTAAGTTAATAAAGTTGCGTTTTAATGGTTAGATAATATTATTTCTAACAAAATAGAATTCTTATTGTGATTAATTGATAGCGTCTTGTTATGTTATGACATTTGTTGGGTCAATTGAGAGAGTGGTGGCAATAGCCACCCTCCAGAAATGACAATTAGCTGTTCAGGAACTCAGAGAATTGTGACTATACCCCTCTGTTTTGTGAAGCTGAAGGAGGTCCGCAACTGAGTATTTCCAATATGTATTGTAGAAGGGATTGTCACTGGCTAAGAATTATTCCTATGATGGTAGACAGTAGTATTGCAGGACAGCGTGGAAGGTTAGGTCTACATGACCTCTGAGTTCGGTTATTTCTACAAAATCTTTGTGTTCGGTTTTAATTTATAACACATTATTAACTTTTTTTTCTTTGTTAGATTAGTATCTCAAGCGGGTTTGCATCGGTGGACACGCGAGGTTACCTGCCTATTACCGTGAAATTGAAAATTGTTTACTTTGGACTATTTCCTAACGGCCCGTTGTAGGAGTCATGCAAGTTGGCAAGGATTTTTAGTGGTACAAAAATGGGATATATGATGGAACGAGAAAAGTTAGTGAACTTGGAAACCATTACATTTTACCAGTAGGTTATGTGGTCAACTAATGGGGGAAAACGATAATGGTCGACTCATGGGGGAAAACTATACGTAATCGTGAAGAACTCACAGGTAAGAATTGGAGAATGAGTGGATATGGCAAAGTCCTCTGCACTGGAGATCAACATAGAGGGGGTTGTATGGTTTGATTAGTTTTTAGCTTGTACTAATTTTTATTTTTTTTTTTAAATTTTGGGTAGGACATTTTATTGCTAATAGAAATTACTTAACCAAACTGCCTACAATACTTCTGGAGTAACTCAATACCCCCCGTTTCTCCCCATGCATGTATGTGTTACTTCTGCTTGTTTTGCAACATGATGTGCATCTCTGTTACAATATCTACGAGTAGCCATCAAATTACAAGATTGCTTTGGAAATATCATAAAGAGAATTATATTAAAGAATTAAGCACCAATCTTCCTGGTTTCATTTGATGGTACCATGTTAAACGCTCGAAACAGGTATGATTGTAAGTGTATAGAGAAACCAATAATTGAACATTTTCAAGGACAGCTAGAGTAAGTTACCATGGCAGGGAGAATTTTGGAATCCTGAACTATCACGTATAAGGTTAAAAAAAACTTGAAATAGTTCCAGAGGTTGTCTTTGGTTTTTTACTCTATCGATAAAGAATTTCAATTGCCTGACTTCTCAAAGCAAGCTAAACTTCAAACTTCCTCTGAGCATGATTGTTAACCTTCTTGATTTTTCAAGAAAAATGAACCCGGAAATTATTTGATTCTCGCATTCAAGTTTTACTAGATATTGGTTGGGTAAATTAATTGGTTAATTCATTTAGCGGTAACCTTCCTAGTCATTTTGCATCCACCATTGTGACTGTTTCCAACCTAGCTAGACTCGGCTACTTTACTGAAACAGTAACCTGCTTGGTGGATCAAACAAAATTAAAACTGAACATCTTTTGCAATCTTTTTAGCAACAGACAACAAAGTTTTTGTATGTTATACACACGAGAAATAAACACATACTAATCATTTGTCTCCTATTACTTTATATAGTCAATAAAGCAGTATACAAGCACACAGCTACTCAAACAGCTATTGCTTCGGATAAGAAACAACTTAATCGATCAACCATCGCATTGTAATGACTTGTACAGCAACTGGAGCTTATCCAAGCAAGAGTTCTCTCAAGACTGCTTCACATAAATTGCTATTAAAGATTAACAAATGCCCAGCATCATGAACCTCATGATATCGAATCCACGGAAGATTTCTCGAAATAAAACGATTTAGTTGGAATGGAATGATCTTGTCTTCGTAGCCTTGCCAAATGTGAACTGAGGCCCCATTGTCAGGGAAAGGATTACTTATATCCAAGGGATCAAATTCCCATTTTGCATAACCAACCAAAATGTCTCGATAAAGAGATTCATAAACACCTTGTTGTCGTATCTTTTCCTGAAAAAAGAAACATCACTTAGCATTATCAACTGAAGCCCCTTTCCTATTTCACAAAACAATGAGAGCACATTCTTGCCTATTTTAACATCCAAGTGTTTATGGTTATTTACCTCACTATCAACATATGTATCGTGGTTTAGACAGTTTCTGAAGAAACTGTTGAGATTCAACAAGTTTTCTTCTCAAGACTTGTTAAAAGAATCAAATTGATGTTGAATATATTCTTAATCTTTATACCATGTGTTCGAAATGAACTCATGTTCATCTCAACTTCTAATTCTCATCAAAAGTCTGCTACAGAGGTCTCTTGTGGAGTGGTTATGGAGCATAACGCCATAAAATTTTCATGTTAAATATGCCCAAATTGAATTAACAAAAAAAAGTTGGATATATGTTACGAAATAGCACTCTATTGGTCTACCTAATGTGGCACTTAGACAATTCCCTCACTTGACTAAGTTAACTTCTCATATGCATTACCAAGCCAACTGTGAATGCCCAACTTAGTGCATGTTTGGCAGAGTGGTGGCTTCTAATGAAGCCCTTCCAAAGAAGAGCTTCCAAATAAGCAATTCAAACCTGCTTCACCCAGTAGAGCTTCGGGCCTATATCCATGTCTGCCTCAAAGTGCTTTTGGCATGTAGCCCCACACAAACTGAGGCACTTAGACTGCCAAGAAGTTATGATTACAAGCACAAACATGCTTCCACACCTAAGATGTTATGATTACAAGGGTTGCTCCTGAGGATTCCCACCTCTGAAAGGGAATATTCCTGTGTCAATCTAACTGGAATTATGCACTACAATGTGCCCGACATCTCTACATGACCAAACATAATTGTGCACCTTTTAGAATACAAAGCAATATACAAGACATTATTACCCTACTCTAGGCTGTTCTAGAGAACTGTAAAACCTATTCAAAGTAGATGCAATATGCAGATAAAAAAAACACCTATTAAATGTTTATGTGGCATTGCAGTGTATTTGTCCCGTAATCTTAAGCTCAAAACTTGTGGAGTACGACAGAAATTATAATTAAAAAAAACTTAGTGCTATCGATGAGACACTAATCAAAGCAATTTAACAATATGATGCTAATAATATTACCACTTAGGAGCGATAATTACCTGACCAACACTTGGGGTGGATGACAAAATTTTCAATATCTCTAAATCTTGATGGCAGAAAATGGCCATGTTGCCTGCCATGATACTTAAAGAAGGGAACCATTTTTGAGTCATCCACCAGTTGAACAACCAAGGGGTGTAATGTGCAATTCGAAATGTCCACTGGTCTTGCACAAGCAGCTTCTTGAAGCCTTCTTTTGATAGATCAGCAGGAAAGCAAGGCCACCAGTAGTGTACAAATGGAACCACTAAGGAAGCTCCTGACAACCTGCAAATTGATTTAGTATTTAATCATTATCAAGCATTTGAGACACTAGAGAAGAGAAAAGATCTTGAAGTATCATGCCTGTGTGGGATGTATTTTAGGCAACTCCAAACAGCGTATGCGCCCATGGAGACTCCAATCACATAAAACTTAGATCCAATATCTAACTTGTCAGCTAGTTCTTGGATATCAAATGCTTCACTCTTGACCGAGCGTGTTGGATTTGGATCACTCTCTCCATAACCTGCTCGGTCAAATGACAGAAAATATATACGCAGCTCCTCCATAAGTTCCTGCAAATTTAATAACAAACTTAAAAATTGTTCGATCTAATGGCGATTACCTAGAGTGGCCACACCTAAGCAATGGTAATATTTTCACAAAGTAGATGCCTTATACTTGAACGCGCATTCTGAGATGTTATATCCCAAGAATTTTCCATTTCAATATGCAATGACCACTTTGCAACTATCAATAATTGACAATGTAGACCCATTAACATTCTGTATCTGCAACTTCTCATAAGTATTGAGGAGATGGGAGATCACCTAGAAGCTAGAACTTGACCCTGATAGATAAGTAACTTTTCAATTATAATTTTCGTTTTTCATTCAAAATTTACGCTACTTTATTACACAAACAAATTTATCCCGTTCGCACCTGGCATAATTTGATATCTTAGATGCTTTGCATTTGTACTATTTCATTGACTCACATAAAAGTATTAATGCCTAGGGAGGATGAAGGAAGATCTAGAAAACAAACATACAACTGAGATGGTAAAATCCTATTTGACGAACTGTTATCAAAAATTTTTCACTGTAATCTTCTCACCATCATAAAGAAATATTGTATTCTTCTAAGGACCATTCGAACGTGGTCAAACTTTCAACATCATCCATTCAAATAACAACCAAAAGGTTGCCTTTCTAACTCTATAAAATGTTCTTTTTGTTTACAGCCTTGTTGGTGAAGAAGGATGTTGAACTTGAGTTTGCTGTTAATAAAAACCATAATTAACTAACAGGGCAGACATCATTTTCTTTTGCTATTCCCCAGAAAACTGTGATATTTTGGTTGGCTACCAATTCAACAACCTGACGTTTTTGCTCTATAATTGTGAAGTGCAGACATGAATAACTATCCACCATACTGCAGCAACAATTCAAAATGCCTCTAGAGATTTAAGAAACAGATTTTTCGTACTTGAGAGACGGGTAAATTCAAGTCCTTGGAGCTATCAAAGCCATGAATGACAATTATCTTGTACCGAGCCTCTTCCTTGGGAACACCTTTCTCTTTGTAAGCCAAATGCCTTCCGTCACTGAGTTTGACTCTAGGTGATGTGACAGGAGGACCACCTGGTAATCCACAAACTTTTGGAGTGGGAGGCTTTATTGTCAGATAAGCCCAGCCCAGAAGACCTGTGGCTAGTGCTGCCGCTACCTGTACAATCATTGCTAGAGAGAAAGAAAGTAGCATAGTAGCACGTCACTAACATGAATGAAAATGATATACAAAGAATTTAACAGTTACATTTGGAAAAAGAAGAATTGTAAATTGATGAACATTTAGCACAGCAACATCTGTACCAAGCTTGCACCGCATGGACAGAAAATTACAGAGGGTCTGAGGGCCTCGGAAATTGTTATAAACATCCTTTTATTTGTCCTGTCAGATGGCATCAAAAGGTGTATCACCAGCATTTTGCTCATTGTAATTAATGTGAGAAAAGCTAGTGCATTTTCTTCTTCAACAGCATTATTAGTAATGGGTATCTACTGGCAGTTTAGCATGTTAAGAGGTGAAAACGGATCTTCAAGGAACACGGCGGAATTGGAAACCCAGGTTCTTAGTACATATATGTACAAACTCTACTAAACTCATGGAAGACACAATGAGAACAAGGTTTTAAAAGAAATGGTCTCAGTATAAAATAATAGCTCCACAAACAGTCAACAAGAACTACTCAATTCTATGAGTGTAAGAAACATCAAGGTTCACTTTATTTGATGGAAGTACACATAATCTAATCTCTTAACCCATTTGTTCATCTCTTTTAACAGCCCTTTTACCAGCTATATGCTGGAACATACTACTCTCTTTTAGAAAACTAAAAAATTTGAACTTTCAGTGCTTCCTTGAGTTCGATCTTCCAACTTAAAGTCAATAATTCCTTAAAAACATTATATGTGCACTTATTCTGTTATGTGCTATGACTTGATTATACAGGAGCCACATGTTTAAATCAGTGTAGGGATATGCCCAAAGGCCAAGTACATGCGAGAATGTTGCCGTTTTGCAGGTTACACACATCAACACCTGAGCTTGATTGTTTCTTGCCAGTAAAATGGATATCCAAACAATAAGATGCAAATTGCAGTGTTTAAATT
>CM065382.1:21310000-21422500 GCA_033060915.1 Euryodendron excelsum | reverse complement strand
TGAGCACCTGAGGGAAGTGCTTTAAGGCTTGTGGTTCTGTGTAATTTGCTCCCTGTGGATTGACCTCATTCTTGCGAGTTATACTACTTTGTCATCCTACACTTGGGATATCTCGAGCATACAATTGGAGGTTGAGTCAAGTTTTTTGGGCCATTGCCGGGGAGCATATTTTCACACAAGGGACCGCAAGAGGCGTGCTAGAACACGAACCTGAGTTCACGCGAAATCCAATAGATTGCTTCGCCATCCATCTATTACAGCAAGGAAAGCGACGGCTAAGGCCATATCGGTAACCTTATTCCATCTTTTCATGTTAGTTTTAGGATTTATTTGTTTTTCTTTTCTTTTTAGGGGTCTAGGCATTCATTTAGATATGAGGCGGATTTAGAGGAGATTAGGCGATGTGCTAAGTGCTTATTGGTGGTATTGCTTTGTATGCGGAGATTGGAGGTTTGGCTGGAATAAATTACTTGTTTTGTGGGTAACGGAGTTGATATTTTTGAGGAGATTGGAGGTTCAGTTGCACTGTATGTGCTTTTTGTGCGCATTGCATATGTATGTCCTCATATTTTAGAGATCACACACGCCGTCTAGCTCGAGTCGACCTGTTATGTAATCTTCCATCAGGTTACTTGACTCTATCACCCATTCGTTGTAGTCCGGTAGACCTTCCTAATTTTTCCTGTATTGTTGACTTAGGGCCCATTCCAATGGCAAACTTCAACTATGGCAACAATGACAACCTCAAAAGAGGAAGTAACCAAGGAGACGATGTTGCCCAGAAACTGTACCATGAGGGATTATATGAATCCCCAAAGGCAAACCCCCACCTCTGCCATAGTACTTTCTGCACACCAGACCACGCTAAATATTAAACCAGGAATGCTACCTGCTTTACCTCAATTTCATGGTTATGATTCGGAATAACCATACACACAATAAAAATTTCGAAGATGCATACTCACTGTTCCAAGATAATTCATGTCCTAGGGAGGTTTTACTGTTGAAACTTTTCCCTTTCACTCTAAAGGATAAGGCCAAGGCCAAGATATGATTTAATTCATTGAGGCCTGTGTCCATACATACGTGGCATACGTTGCAAGGGGAGTTCTTGAAAAAGTTCTTCCCTGAAAATCGCACTGAGGCACTACGTCGTGCCATCTCCCAATTTGCACCGAATAGTGGTGAGACCTTCTTCCAATGTTGGGAGAGGTTCAAGGACCTACTTTTCACATGTCCACATCATGGTTTCCCTGAATGGCATATCATAAATACATTTTACTCTTCATTGACTCCTCAATTGAAGATGTTCGTCGAATCTATGTGCGCGGGAACCTATCAGACAAAAACCCGACAGAGGCATATAATTACTTCGATTATTTAGCCAATTTGACTAGGGATTGGGCTAATGCTAACATGGCTAGGGCTGGGTCCAACACTGGAGCACAAAATCTCACATATAAGCCCACCAACACGTCACGTGTTATAGTAAAACACTAATTGGGGGAGGTCGAAGATCTACAAGCTAGGGTCATGTCACTCACTCATAAATTAGAGGCTTTGGAAACTTCTAAGGCCACCACGATATTACCGGTTGAAGCATCTTCATCGTGTTTAGTTTGTGATACACAAGACCATGATACTACATCATGTCCTATAATATCGGGGGTACAGGAAGCACTTCATGGCCAAGTAAACGCGGTTGGCCAATTCCAAGGGGGATATCAAAATCAAAGGAGCAGGAGCAATCCTTACTCCAACATATATAACTCTGGGTGGAGGAATCACCCTAACTTTGGGTGGAAACAAGAGGGTCCTTTAAATCCTCAACCCTTCCAACAACCTCCACCACCATTCCAAACACCACCGCAACTGTTTCAAGAATAATCAGTCACGTATCCCACACTGTCGGTACCATAAACATATACACCTCAACCGGCACAATACCACCCGCCCCATAGGAGGACTAATGAAGATAATCACGTGACCAATGACTTTGATCACTCACAAACAGGGTTACGAATCTGGAACAATCGCAAGGGGAGACCAATACGATAGTTAAAGAGATCCACAAGATGTTGATGACTCAACAAACGCAAGAGCAATTTCTAGCCCAACCTCAACCAAACCCAAAACCTGCAAACTACATTAAAATGACACATGAACAGGTTCAGGCCATCACCCTAAGGAGCGGGAAGCAACTAGAACAAACCAACCCTCCTAATAACAATGATCAAGGGAAAAAGGATGCGTCTGTCGGGTTAGGGCATGAGGAAAAAGAGAGGAGAGCGAGAATGAAAAGAATATGAGCGAACTGAAAGAGAATGGGAGTCATTCTGAGCTGTCCCCCCAAACGTCTAAGGATGTGAACATGGAAGATTTAAAGTATGCTCCATTCCCACATAGGTTGACTAAATCGAATAAAGCAAACTTGAATGCTGAAATTTATGAAGTCTTCAAACAAGTTTAAATTAATATCCCTATGTTAGATGCCATTAAACAAATACCGTCCTATACCAAGTTCTTGAAGGACTTGTGCACTGTAAAAAGGAAATTGCATGTTAAAGAAACAATAATGATGAATGAAAATCAAAGCGCAATTCTCCAATGTAAGCCGGTGCTAAAATATAAGGACCTCGGTTGTCCTATGATTTCGTGCATAATAGGGGGTTCTAGGATTGATCGCGCACTTCTTGACCTAGGTTCGAGTGTGAACCTTCTTCCATATTCTGTGTATAAAGAACTAGGTCTAGGAGAGCTTAAGCCGACACAAGTGACATTAGAGTTAGCTGATCGGTCTATGAAAGTCGCTAAAGGTATTATTGAGGATGTGCTCATACAGATTGATACAGTCTACTATCTGGTGGATTTATTGTTTTAAATACCCAACCCGTAGAGGCTAAGTCGTCTAAGCATCATATCCCAGTTATTTTAGGACAACCTTTCCTAGCAACTGCCAATGTCATTATCCATTATAGGTATGGGCTGCTCAAGCTTTCATTCGGGAATATAACCTTAGAGACCAATATTTTCACAGTAGGTAAGCAATTACAGGAAATAGATCAAACTGCGGATGTAGACTTCATCGAGTCTATCGTCCAAGAGCATGTAGACCGGGAGTTTATAGAGAACCTAATTGAAAGGGCTCTAACTTAGGATGAGCCTAATGACCAATTAGAGTCCGAGTGTATGAGTTTGAGGAACCAACAGAAGGTAGGGGAATGGAATGAACCTTGCATGCAAGTGGGTCATTGGACCCCAGTGTTTGAACCCCTTACCCCAAGTGCTATGAAACCAACTCCATCTGAATAGAATTCACCTATTCCAAAGAGGAAACCCTTACCATCTACTTTAAAATATGCATTTTTAGGTGAGGGTGAATCCTATCCAGTTATTGTTTCCTCTAGCCTGTCTGAAGGCCAAGAGAAATTATTGTTAAGAGTGCTTAAACGTCATAGAAAGGCGTTAGATTGGACTATAGCGGATCTTCACGGGATTAGTCCTCTCATGTGCACTCATCGTATTTGTTTGGAGGAGGAAGCTAAGTCGGTGCGTCAACTGCAAAGATGCTTGAACCCGAATATGAAAGAGGTAGTTAGAGGAGAAGTGTTGAAGCTTCTCAATGCGGGTATCATATACCCCATCTTTGATTCTAAATGGGTTAGTCCAACCCAAGTTGTCCCTAAAAAGTTGGGAGTTACAGTAGTGAAGAATGAACTAAATGAACTAGTTCCTACTAGGATCCAAACAGGTTGGAGAATGTTTATAGATTACCGCAAACTCAATGCTGCCCCTAGGAAAGAGCACTTCCCACTTCCGTTCTTGGACCAAGTCCTAGAACAAGTAGCAGGTCGGACATTTTACTGTTTCTTAGATGGTTATTCCGGCTATAACCAAATAGAGGTTGTACTAGAGGACCAAGATATGACTACTTTCATGTGTCCTTTTGGCACTTATGCATACAAAAGAATGCCCTTTGGCCTATGCAATGCACCAATCACTTTTCAAAGGTGCATGATGTCTATTTTTAGTGACATGATGGAGAAGCTCCTTGAAGTGTTCATGGATGACTTCTCAGTTTATGGGGACACATTTGAGGCCTATCTAGAACACCTAGAAAGAGTGTTAGAAAGATGTGAAGAGAGTAATTTAGTACTCAACTGGGAAAAGTGTCACTTTATGGTGACACAAGGCATAGTTCTTGGACACATAGTATCTAACAAGGGGATAGAGGTAGACAAAGCCAAAGTAGAGTTAATACAACGTCTTCCCACTCCCGCGAATGTCAAAGACATTAGGTCTTTTCTTAGGCATGCCAAATTCTACCGGCATTTTATTAAAGGATTTAGTGCGATTTCGAGACCTTTATGCCATCTTCTTTCACAAGATGTGCCATTTGAATGGACATCTCAATGCCAAGAAGCCTTTGATAAACTGAAAAGACTTCTCACCACTGCACCGATTTTTAGGGCGCCCAATTGGTCTTTACCTTTCGAGCTAATGTGTGATACGAGCGACCATGCGGTGGGGGCAGGGTTAGGGCAAAGGGTCGTTAAGAAACCTTATGTGATATGTTATGTGAGCAAAACCCTTAATGAGGCCCAATTGAATTACACCACTACGGAAAAAGTACTCATTGCCATGGTTTTTGCATTGGACAAGTTTAGGTCATATTTAGTTGGATCACTGGTTATCATCTACACCGATCACTTGGCACTTAAGTACCTCCTAAGTAAACCCGATGCAAAACCCCGACTCATCCAGTAGATTCTCCTACTACAAGAGTTCCATATTGAGATTAGGGATAAGAAGGGGTGAAAAATGTAGTGGCTGATCATTTTTTGAGGCTCCTTACTGATGGGGAAACCCAAAACCCTCTTTCAATTAATGAGCACTTTCCGGATGAGCAGCTTTTTCAAATCACTGCACATACAAGCACAATGACCCGTGGTACGCTGACATTGCAAATTACTTAGCCACGGGTAGAATACCATCACATTGGTCTAGCATCGATAAGAAGAAGTTCTTTAGGAATGTGGTATTTCTCTTGGGAAGATCCTTACTTGTTTAAATACTGTCTTGATCAAATCGTTTATAGGTGTGTTCTTAACACCGAGGTAAAAAGCATAATTGAGTTTTGTAATTCACAGGCATGTGGTGGACATTTTCCATCTCGTAAAACTGTTGCAAAGGTTTTGCAAAGCGGTTTCTATTGGCCCATGTTGTTCCATGATGTCCACACCTTTTGCACGTTTTGCGATAGATGTCAACGGTTAGGAAGTCTATCTCGGAGGCACATGATACCTCTCACTCCTATTATTATTCTAGAAGTCTTTGATTACTGGGGTATTGATTTTATGGGTTCGTTTTCTAGTTCCTATGGCTATCTTTACATCCTGGTGGCCATAGACTATGTATCCAAATGGGTCGAAGCCATCTCGTCGTGTACCAATGACCATGTTGTTATGGTCAAATTCTTAAAAGAGTATATTTTCTCTAGATTGGTATGCCCGAGCTATCATCAATGATGGTGGCTCCCACTTCTGTAACCGGCCCGTAGGTCTCTTAATGCGAAAGTATGGGGTGATTCATAAGGTTGGTACACCTTATCACCCCCAAATACAAGGCCAAGTTGAGTTGGCTAATAGAGAGATCAAACAAGTCCTTGAGAAAACGGTCAACCCTAATAGAAAGGATTGGTCCTTGAGATTAGTAAATGCATTATGGGCATATAGGATTGCATATAAGATCATTCTAGGTTCATCCCCGTATAGACTTGTGTATGGGAAAGCGTGCCACCTTCCGATTGAAATAGAGCACAAGGCATATTGGGCAATCTGCCAATTTAATATGAGTCTAGATCAGGCAGGTCCCCTACGGCAATTGCAACTCAATGAACTAGAGGAGATCATGAATGATGCTTATGAGAACTCAAAAATCGCTAAGACGAAAATAAAATCGGTACATGACCAACACATTTTGTGAAAATCTTTTGAAGTAGGGCAAAGAGTCCTGCTATATAATTCTCGATTACATTTGTTTCCGGGCAAACTTCAAAGTTGTTGGTCCGGACCCTTTGTGGTGCATAGTGTCACATCTTATGGTGCAATTGAAATTATGAATCCTAAAAATGGAAATGTGTTTAAAGTTAATGGGTATCGGTTGAAGCCCTACCTTGATAATTTTGTGGGTAGGGTCGAATGTGTGGATCTTGAGGATCCACCCCCTCTTGATCTTTAGTCTCCCTCCAGACAAAGACTTGAATTTTGTATCTTCTGTAGATTATTATCACTATTTCAACTATTTTGCTTTCATCTTTTTAGAGTTCTTTCGTTTGTTTTATTTCCCTTTATTATATTTTATTTTAATTTTCTTTTCTTTTATTGAGTCTTATTTTTTGCTATTTTGGGTTGTTTTGTTTTGTTTTGTTTTAGGTTTTTCTTCATCAGTTTCCATCTCATTCCTTGCACACGTATAATGGCATCTCTTGGAACCAAGTTCTCCAAAACAGGTCATAAACGGAGTCGAACAGAAGTTAAACGATTTGCTAATTCACAGGAGCGAGACATGTTCATGAACAATTTCCATGGTCGTGAGGTCCTCATCGAGCGTCATATTCACTTGTCAGAATTTGCGGATGATCGTTTACATGTTGATTTCCTTTATAGGGGATGGGTTCATATGCTGGGCAGAGAAGGGGCAGTTAATGTTGACATGGTTCAGGAATTTTATGCTTATTTGACTCATACCTCTCAGCCTGAGCTTATCTCGACCTCCACGGTGCGGGGCCGGACCATTACCATTGGCAAAGAGGACGTTTCTCATCTTTTACTTATACCATCCACTTGTTATCCTGATTATCTATCATTCCCTTGTTCTCCGCCTACTAGTGAGGAACTTCTTTTCGAACTCCAATTTACCTTTGTTCTGTGGCAATAGTCTACTATTCTAGTGGCCTCTTTGAAACATAAGTACCAGATACTGAACTTAATAGTTGCCACCACTATTATTCCTGAGAAGTGCTCTATCATGACTGTCCACCACTCCCGTTGTGTGTGGCTGTACATTATTGGTAAAGGGTACGCTATTGATCTTTCGAATCTCATCTTGAAAGTCATTGCAGAGTCTCGATTATCTTATGATCCTATGCCCTTTGGTCTTTTGATCCATAAGTCCTTGAAAGCTGCCCGAATTCCTACTTTGTCTGTTAATACTATTCAGTACTCTGGCCATTCGACTTGCGGGGTAGATATTTCCTTTGAGCGACCACCAAAAGCCAACAATTCAGCCCATTCTCTTGAGGAGTTGCGCTCTCAGATTCGGGAGTTAAAGGCGGAGATTAAGACGCTTAAGTCTCGTGATACTATTTAGTTTTGATTCTATAGTTTTCTTGAGTTCTCTAGAGTGTACGAAACTGGTTTAATTTGATTCAGTAGTTGTCTTTTGTTTTATTTTCTATCGTATTGTGGATGCAAATCACCTTTGATCTACATACTTTACAGGGATAATTTTATTATGGATATTTACGTTGTTTTTCCCTTTGTTTATGCATATTCTAATGCCTCAAGGACTTAGCCTATCTTTAGTTTTGGGGGGGGGGGGGGGGGGGGGGGGGGGGGGGGGGGGGGGGGGGGGGGGGGGGGGGGGGGGGGGGAAGGGGACAAAAAGGGGGGGAGGGGACAGGGGGGGGTGGGGGGGGGGGGGGGGGGGGGAAGCTCGATGTTTTCGCTTTATGTTAAATGCTAGTGTTAGGATGTTGTCGTTTTGGTAGTTTTTCTCTGTATTTTGTGAGATTTTCATCAGTTTTTGTTGGTTTTATGTTGTGTCGAGTCGAATTCTAGGTTTATTGTTCGAACGGTGTGCATTGCGTTCGAACGAGCCGTGACAGAACGGGTCGTGATTAAGTTGCGTTCGAACGGCCTTCGAACAGGTTCCCATCTTCTACAAAAAGAGGCGTCCGAAGTTGAGTTCAAACTCAATTCAACCATAAAACTAGTGAGAAATTAAGTGTTTTTGGAGTTTCTGAGTAGCAGGGCCCTACTGGAGTTTGAGCACGAGTCTGTATTCGCACGCTATCATCTATTCCTGCCTTAGGTACTCCTCTTGAGCCTCTCTCATGCACTATTTTATATTGTTAGAGTAGTCTTTCGTGTAGCTACCTGTATAGTCATGGCTGGTCGAATTGGCCAGAATGGTAAGGCTGGTAGAGGTAGAGGCCGGGGAGCAGCATTACCGCCTCCCCCAGCATATGATGTTGAAAGATTCGTTAGTGAGGCCACCTTAAATGCTTTTACTAAGACATGGAGCGTGAGAGGGTTCCCTAGAAAGCGGGAGTTTGCTTTTCATGCTTTTAGGGGTGGTATTTACCTCTAGGAGGAGAAGTTTGTCAGGAGAGAGTGGACTCCATTGGCTTGCTTCCAGGGGTCATGTGTATTCATGTTGATCGTAGAGTTCATGGTGAACATCCATAGAGCTAGGATCACTCCAGGGCATGAGGTGATTGAGTCGTGGGTCAGGGGGCATAAGGTTAGGATTAGTCCGAGCACGTTTGCCCAGGTATATTAGCTACCCAGAGTTGCTGAAGCGCAGTTTAGTTACCCAGTTGAGGGGGCGGCGGATTTTGATGTTATATCCGATGAGGTATGCGTTGAGGGGACACATTGGGTGGGTAAATGTCAGTTGCCCATGAGAGTGCTTACACCACGTTACCAGCCATTGTTCTTATTTTCCTTTCATTCGCTTCTGCCGATTACACTTCACACTGAGGTGAGTCGGGCGAGAGCAACTCTTCTGTGGGCTATAGGTACTCAAAGGTCGATTGACCTGCCGAGATTTATGTTTATGGCATTATACACCGAGTATGCATTTCCTAGAGCACAGGGGGCCATTCCTTTTGGTTGTCTGCTCTCATTTGTGATAGAGGAGGCTGGGGTCAGTATTGTCTCAGGATTACTTCGGATGCAGCAGGTGTCTGTTATTGACGCGTCGAGTGTGAGACGTTTAGAGAGACATTTACCTCCCCCACCAGAGGAGCAGCAGGCAGAGGGAGCTCAGCCTGAAGAGCAGCTAGAGGAGCAGCAGGGTCAAGGTTCGAGCATGCAGCTTCTGTTGGAGAGACTTGAGCAGCAGTCTCAGACTTTGGTAGCTAAGGGAGTTATTTTAGAGCAACAGAGTCAGGCCCTTGTACAGCAGGGACTTGTGCTTGAGCAGATTGAGGCTACCTTGGTCGAGAGAGTAATTGTGCAGGAGCAACATATAGATCATGTGATGATGTTAGAGGGTTGGATCCATGCCCAGCAGACCACCCTTGATCAGATGATGGTGTTAGTTCGGCGTTTCCATCATCGAATGCATCCATCGCCAACTGGGGATGACAAGGATGGCGAGGGGTAGTGTTTAGATACTGTGATTGTTCATGTGCTTATCATCTTGTGTATCTAAAAATCATTTTGCACATTAGTGGATACATGTTTTGTGTTATTTTGTTCATGCACCGATATTTTGTTATTCTTGTTTATTATGCTTCGAACCTTGTCATGTTTTATGGATTGGTCTCAGGTGTAGCAATATGTTGATTACTCTTCAGACACTTGAGTTCTTCGGTAAAGGTTTGATGTATCATATGGTTCGGTACTTTGGTTTGTATTTCTCACATTTTTTTATATACTCTTTATGCTTATTATTAAGATTGGAAGTGTTGGGGATTATCTTGAGGAACCATATCTATATTCACGTCAATGTGCTTATGATGTCGAGGATACTTTGAGTCATGCATTCGACTAAGTTTGAGTTGATGATTGATTCACCGTAGATATTGTGAGGAAGTTCAAGTTTTTGTCATAAAAGCATTATAAGAGAGAGTTTACATTGTGGTGCACTAGTATGTTATATGATCTTTCTATGTTTCTCTCTTATGCATGCATGTCCTTATAAGGTGGAGATTTTATATCTTGTGAACTTTAAAGCCTATTTATCGCCTATTGAGAGTGATTTACATTTACTCAAGGTTATTTTATTAATTTCCATTCATTGAATAGCTTCATTATACTTGATTTTGGTTTACATATTGACTATTAGTTAGAGTTATCGACATCTTATACACTCTTGAAGTTTTGATTTGATGTGATTTTCGGATTATAAGAGTAAAGGCCATTTCATTCCATTGAGTCATTCATGTTCATATTTCTTTCTTGATATTAGTATACACATGAGCTTAAAAGTTTGTCAATGCTAAATTCCGGAGTTAGTGCATTGCTTACTGTATTCTATTTCTTCAATACTTTATGCCTTTACCTTGCAATGATTCATGATCTAGGTGGGTTGAGACTTGACTCGAATGAGGTTAATACATATTTCATGTTCTTTGATATCATTTTGACATTGTGTGGATAGATGTTTGTGGGTATTCATCACTGTAAGCCCTCACGAGACACCACTCGTCCACTAGGGGTAACTTAGGGGTTTAAAGGCTTGGTGCATATGCTAAATGCACTTGTGACTCCCACGAAAGTGGAGATAGGTTCTTAGTGTTAATATTTTGCTAGGGACTAGTAAAAGCTTAGTTGGGGGGGGGGGGGGGGGGGGGGGGGGGGTGTGATTGTACTTTAAAAGTGCAATTTATATGCCTTAATTAGCTATTTGTTAGTTTGGTAATATGTTTAATTATGTTATTTTTAATCATAATTCGTACTAACTTAGGTTTGTGTTTATTTTTAGGAATCCTAGCTAAAAAAGGATAAATTCGCGCTGAAATGGAGAAAGCATTCGAAGGGTGTTCGAACTATTCTCAATAGCATTCGAACGGTGCTACAATAGAGTTCGAACGGTATGTCGAACAGTGTCACTCTAAGACCAGGTTTGAAGTGCGTTCAAAAGATTCAGAGAGCGGGTTTTACTGTTCGAAGTGCGATCGACACAGCATCAAACGATCTCCGTGGCGTTCAAATGGTTCCTTAGGCGTTCAAATGGTTTTCTGATCCTGTACAGACTTGGAAGCCTATATAAGTTAGGATTGTGAAATATATTAGGGTTCGCGATTTTTATACAGTTTTAGGAAGTAGCAGCAACTGTAGATACATAATTCTTCTAGTTTATTTTGAAGGTTTTTCATAGTTATTCACAATTCTTGTAATCAGATTCTCAGGTTTGTAATCAATACATTCAGTTTATATTTATGCAACTTGCTTTTACCTTATGAATATGAGTAGCTAAGCTTTTTAATCTCGAGATCAAAAGTGAAGATCAATTGAATGTTTTGGATGAATGAAGGAGGTATGTTTTGGTTTTAAAGTTAAATCTTCTAGTTTTTTTTTTCTCTTCATCTTCTTCGTTCTAGAACTTTCGAAAACTTGGACGTTTGATTATGTTCGGTAATGTGTATGCGAGAATTTATATTCAGTACATGCTTTGCACGAATCGATGGTACTCATCTTTAATTAAAACAACCAGAATTATTCTATGAGTTGAAATTTTGAAGGATATTTATTTTTATCGCTAAATATTCCGAACTCGAGACTCGCGACGTAGTAAAAGGGTTTGAGTTATCAGATATCTCCTTCAGAATTCCAAAAAGAAGCAATTGATCTAAGCGGATGATCTTGAGACTCTTTTTATTAATAGTCAAAATCTGCATTGAATTCCAATTCATTACTCTTGAATTTGAATTAGTCTAGACAAATATTTCCTCCCAAAACAATTAGATTTTTCATTTCCCTTTTTGAAGCAAGTCGTTAGATTTTTGTGAGCACCTGAGGGAAGTGTTTTAGGGTTTGTGGTTTTGTGTAATTTGCTCCCTGTGGATCGACCTCATTCTTGTGAGTTATACTACTTTGTCATCCTACACTTGGGATATCTCGAGCATACAATTGGAGGCTGAGTCATATAGCTTTTACATAAATAAGGAGCTGCGTAGGATCAAGTTGGCTCTTGTGAACAACTTGATGTATTATCTCCCTTCTTCCTCCACTAGTAGGTTTTTTTTTGAAAAACTCTATTTATTCTGGTCACGATTTCTAAAGTCGACGGATTTTTCTCTTACTATAAATTTCATTGTTGTCGGTATTGACATGTAGAATGGGACTTTATCTTTATTCACATCCGATTAGTCAGTTCGTCACACAAAGGGTTTACTTGTTACTAATATAGTCTAGCCTTTGATAGGATTATAGATTGTGTCAATGCATAGGAAATGAATGTATTTTCAGGTGCAGTACTCCACCGTTTCGCCTAGCAGCATGACGCTTGTATAGCTCTCCTACAACCCTGTTTTCACGGTTTAGGTTACTCCTATTTGGTAGAAAGTAACATGCGACTTGAAGGACACGATCTGTTATGGATTCTTACATCCACCATTTTATATAGGAATAAAGGTGCTCTTGACTCGACATCATTTGTTCTATTCCACTAGAACCCCTTTTTTTCGTTGGGTTGTAATGTTAGTGGCAGAGCGGTTGACTGTTAACTGATTGGTCATAGGTTCGAGTCCTACATGGGGACATTTGATTCATTCTGAATTAAAGCTAGCGCCTATTGGATAAGCGCGGCTAATGCTAGCTTTTCTCATAAATAAATACTTGCATGCATGTTTTTGTTTTTTGTTCAACTAAACGAGTGTTGTCTTTTTTCGAAAATCCAAGCAAAGCATTTCACTTAAACAATGGTGGCCATGGCTGACGCGAAAGGGAGGGCTCAGTCAGTCTGGAGGATGTATATATATATATATATATATATGTTAGCGCAATCACACACGCATACAAAATAGAATACCAGAAATCCAATAAAGGACACAGAGATATACATGGTTCCCCAAACTCGGATACGTCCATAGGAGCGAGAGCGAGAGTCTTTTTTCATTCTATCTTCTAGGGTTTATAATACAAGAATATATATAGATACCCGAAAAATCCTAACAAGAGTAGCATCTGCCTGCTCTTTCTAGAACTTGCTGGTGTCTCTTCATATCAAACATATGAGCCACAAGTTTCAACAATATATGTATGTATAACAAGTTATGTACATTAAATATATATTATCCTTTCTAAAAAAAAAAAGAAGAGGGGAATTGAATCTTTTTTTTTATCTTATTGAAATAAAAAATACAGGCCACCAAATTATTGTTGGAATATTTGGTGTGACACCAAATTTGAGCCATTGTTAAGGTGGGACTCACATATCATTGTTAATGGGTCCAAGGTGTTTTGTGTTCTCCTCTATGAGGAGATGAATAACAAGCATTTACTTGCTCAAATCCATGGAGGTTTAAATGAGATAATAACCTCCAAAGTAAGTACCATGAGTATGGTTATTGGGTGGAACTAAAGGCTTATCCCACATTGATTGCCTATGGAAAAATTGATGGGTATATAAGACCTAAGTTTGGAGAAAGGTTTGGGCCCCAAGGGGCTCCCCACTTTTATGGAAGGGAAGGACCTATAAAACCCATTGGATGACCCAATACTCCACACACACGCTCTCGTCGTCGTCGCCTACTCGTCATGCCGGTGCGGGTGCGATTTAATAATATTAAATAGCTTTAATTTTTGGACGTGGTTCGACCCAGTGATTTGAACCAGAAGTGTGTGAACCGGGTGAGAGCCGAACCGAACCGATTCAGGTTTAAATTTAAATTCCAACAGTCGTGACCCTTCCTAAGGGCGTGTTTGGCTGGTACTATTTTTGAAGGGGTGTGAATCTTTCTATATATAGAAAGATCCCCCTCCAAATTTAATAATAGTTATATATATATATATATTCTGTTCTCTCTCTCTCTCTCTCTGTGACGAAGTACTACCCAAATTTTAGTGAAGTCCATTTGTGTCTCTGGCAAAGTGTTGTCTAGTTTTCAGCGACTGTTCCAAACGACTTCTAATTATTCAATTAGTCTTTTCTATTCGATTTTATCTTCACTTTGTCGCGCCCATATTTTTCGCACTCGAGAAATACTCACACAAGCGGGAAAAATACTGTACTCTCTCGTTAGAACTCACCTTCCTAAAAGAATGAGTGCGACTAGGTTTGAATTGAAAAACTGGTTTGAATAAAGGGCTTTTGAAAAAGTTTCGGAGTCGCCACCTAACTTGATTAAGGTAAGTTAGGTCACCTATAAAACTAAGAATAATCCGAAGACTACACTTAGGGTTTTGGAAAACGATTTTTGAAAATATCCTCAAGAGAGGGTTTTTTAGGAAAACGAGTTGTTTGGCAACCTTTGGAAAACATTTAGCCCTTTTCGAAAAATAACTCCTTTTTGGTCTTTGAAATCAGTGATTCTACGTTCGGAGGTTGGTTACGTGTAGGGAAGATGCACTAAGCTATCACCCTACCCCGCCCTTTCGGTACCTACATGTCAATCTACCCTAGATTCACCCATGAGAGTCTTTAACTAACTAATCTTCAACCCTATTCACTTTAGAAAAATAATATTTGAAAAACATGATGCATGATATGCAAGTGCAAGATAAGAGAGAATTGAAAAATAAATTTGAGAAGAGATTGATTTGAAATTGATTTGATTTAAAAATAGATTTGAAGAAATAGAATTGAAATTGGAAAGTTAAAAAATTTGGAAATAGAAATTTGAAAATAGAAAGTTTGAAAGTAGATGGGAATTTGAGATTTGAAAAGATTTTGAAAACCGCACCCATGAGGGTGGAATTGAAAGTTTGAAAAGTATTGCGACCGCACCTATGAAGGTTGCTTACGTATCCCTTTGGGGGAAACAGGTCAATCGTAGTTCGGACAAGAGTCCGATTGAAAAGGGATTGATTTGAAGAGAGAAATTGGATTAGAAGAAAGAGATTGGATTGAAAACTGGATTTGATTTGAGATTAGAAGAGGACATTGAATTTGAGAATATTGGACTTGCTTTGGAAAGATTGATTTTGGAAAGACTTGGTTTTAGAAAACCTAGACTCAGGAAAGAGAAGAGACTTAGAAAACATTTGACTTGACTTGGAAGGTTTAGGAAATTAAGGAAAATTGGATTTAGAAAATGTTTGAATTAGGAAAGGTTCGATTTAGGAAGGTTTTAGAATTAGGAAAGTTTCAACTTAGGAAAGCTTTGAATTTGGAATGTTTCAACTTTAAGAAAGTTTTGAATTAAGAAAGTTTCGAATTAGGAAAGTTTTCAAATTAGGAAATTTTTTGAAAATTGGAAAGTTTTGAATTTAGAAATGTTTTGAATTAGGAAAAGTTTAGTTTAAGAAAGGCCTAGAATTTGGAAAGTTTCAAATTAAGAAAGTTTTGAATTTTGGAATGTTTGAAAAAGGGAAGTTTTGAATTTGAAAAGTTTTGAAAACAAGGAAGTTTTGAAAATAAGAAAGTTTCGTTTTGGGAAAAGTTTGAAAAAAAGAAAGTTTTTAGTTTAGAAATGTTTGAATTAAGAAATCTTTGAGTTTAGAAAAGTCTTAGATTTGGAAAGATTTGAAGGTTCAAGAAAGTTTAGAATTTAGAAAGTTTTTAGGTTTAGGAAAGTTTTAACTTAAGAAAGTTTCAAATTTAGAAAATTTTGATTTTAGAAAGATTTGAAATTTAGAAAGTTTAAGATTTAGAAAGTTTTAGAGTTTGAATTTTAGAAAATCTTGAAATTAGGAAAGGTTTGAGTTTAAAAAAAGTTTGAAAACTTAGGTTTGGAAAGTTGAGATTTGGAAAAGGGGTAGAATCAGGAAAGGGTTGAATTAGGAAATATTTGAAAGTTGAGTTTTAAAATTTAGGAAAGATTTTTATGTTCAAGTTTTGGAAACTTAAGATTTAGGAAAATAGAAGTTTATGAAGGAATTGAATTAGGAAAGATGTGGATTTGGAAGGGATTGGATTTAGTTTCTAAAAGCAAAGGTTTGATTTTGTTTCCAAAAACGGAGGATTGGATTTAGTTTCCTAAACGGGGAGATTTGATTTGGCTAGGATTTGGAAAAGGGAGATTCTAGAAACCCTAGATTTGAAGGTGTAGAATTTTAACGTAGAAAAGAGGTTTTGGAAACATATATAGTTTTGATGTAGAAAACAAGAGGTTTTGGAAACTTAGGTTTGGGGCAGAGTTTGAAAATCATGTTTTCTTGGGAAGAAAATTTAGGGTTTCCTAATGGTGAGTTCTAGGGCTTGATTTGGGTTCTAAGGAAAGAGGATTTTTGGAAAGCGCATTTTTAGAAACGAAGGTTTTCTAGAGGGAAAATCCTAGGGAGGAGTTTTTGGAAAGATTTTGGAAAGAGAGTTTTTAGAAAGGTTTTTAGGGAGCGTTTTTAGAAAGTGAATTTTGAGGAAAAGATTTTGGAGAGGAGTTGAAATAGAGAGTTTTGAAAAATAGATTTTGGAAGGGAGTTTTTGAAAACAATTTCGAAGAGGAGAGTTTTAGGAAAGTATGTTGAAAAAGAGATTTTTAGGAAGAGATTTTTGAAGAGAGAGTTTTTTGGAAAGCATGAAAACGTCTCACTTTCCTAAAGTGATTCTAGCCAAAAGATGGCTAGAACCACTTTAAGAAAGTGGTTTTGGAAAACAATAAGATTTGAAAATATAGACCAAAAAGGTCATTTTTAATGTAACACTTTCCTAAAGCAACCCTAGCCATGGAAATGCTAGAATCACCCTAGAATTGTGGTTTTGAAAACAAGTTTTTGAAAAAGAAATTTTGATGCAATTTTGAAAACAAGTTTGAAAACGATTGAAAAACAACTTTAAAAACGGTTTTTGGAAGATGCAAGACTATGATATGCACAATGCAATTTGGGGTCGTGAACATACAAGGTTAAGGCTTCACCACATAATCAAGGGGGCCGGACCCACGTGGTCTTTGGTTAGACTAGAAGAAAGCCCCGACACGGTGACTCTCCAATAGCCCAATCCTACACATGGACCGGGAGTCCCCTTGTTTCAAGCATGCAAAGAAAGGGGGGGAAAGAGATGGGGGATTAAAATAGAGAAAACCCAAGTGGGTTGGAGAGAGAAGAGAGAGGGGGAAAGTACAGAAAATTAAAGAGAAAGCCTACCGTATGCCTTCTTTACTTTACGCGCCGCACTGTCTTCGGTCTTCGGTCTTTGTCTTGATCTTCACCTTCAGTCTTCAAGAGTTGTCTTCAAGCTTTGGATGGCAGCTCTTCAAGTCTTCAAAGGATGGTTGAAGGTTAGTGTATGACTGTATGGGGGAGTGTATGAGTGTATAGGGGACTAGGGTTTGTGTATAGTGGCTAGGGTTTGGGAAAACCTAGGGAGGCTAGGGTTTTGGAGGTGCTCGAGCTCTGTATATCGAAATATAGGATTTTTAGGTTAAGTTTGCAGACCCCTTTCACGTTGAATGAGGCTCTAGGGCAAAATTTCTCTTGACGCCAGGGCAAAATTTCTCTTGACGCCACTAGGAGTGGCGCCAGGCCAATTCCTAGCTTGGCGCCACTACTAGTGGCGCCAGCCACTTAGGAAACTTTATAAGTCGGCAAGTAATGTATCTTTGACTAGATTTGGGCGCCTGTACTAGTGACTACCATGCTATTTTTAGCCTGGCTTCACTAGGAGTGACTCTGGAAAGTCCGGGAATGATTTGAAGGAGCCAGGAATGACCCAGAAGGCCGGAAAGGAGCAGGAACACTTAAAATAGTGTCCTAGAGGTATTTGACTTGAAAAATGAGGGTAAGATATGTCGGAAAGGTTGACCGGGCCTTTAGGGGCAAAACGGTCAATTGGATCGGGAAGCTGCCGGGACAGACTCGGATTGTCCTGGAAGAAGACTTGGGATCTAGAAAGATTATTCAGAATGTTCCCGGAGGTTGCCGGTTTGATTCCCAGAGCCGGCGTGGTCGGAAAAGGAGACCGGCCCACTAGGGGCAAAACGGTCATTTTGTACCGGGTTTGCCGGAACTGACTCGGAATGGTTCGGAAAGGTAAAGGAAGGTTGAGAACACTATAAAAAGTATTCTCGAGTCATTATCGATTTGATACCCAGAGCCGGTGTGGTCGAAGAAGGAGACCGGCCCTCTAGGGGCAAAACGATCATTTTGTACCGGGTTGGCCGGAACTGACTCGGAATGATCCGAAAAGATAAAGGAAGGTTGAGAATACTATAAAAAGTATTCTCAGAGGGTTACCGGTTTGATACCCAGAGCCGGTGTGGTCCCTGGGGCATTCGGACGCCTAGGGGCAAAATGGTCATCTTGACCGAAAAGTCTTGGAAAAGGTCCAAAGGACAGTCTGGTCATTTTTCACCAAAGTAGGCTAACAGACACTGGTGTTGACCTGGGTTTTGAGTGTTTCCGCCACTCTAACGGCGGTCGTTGTGACCTAGGGATTTGTTGCCAATTCCCTATATCGACCTATTTGTGAGTATTTCCGCTACTCCAACGGTTTTGTGAGTATTTTCGCTACTCGGACCGTCTCGAGGAATAAACTGTCTCAAGAGAGGGATTGGAAAGGGGTCTTACCGTCTCCGAAGAGACGTGCCTGGATTGGAACCGTCTCGAGGAATAAACTGTCTCGAGAGTGGGATTGGAAAGGGTCTTACCGTCTCCGAAGAGACGTGCCTGGGTTTTGAGTGTTTCCGCCACTCTAACGGCGGTCGTCGTGACACAAGGATTTGTTACCAATTCCCTATATCGACCTATTTGTGAGTATTTCTGCTACTCTAACGGTTTTGTGAGTAGTTTCGCTACTCGGACCGTCTCGAGGAATAAACTGTCTCGAGAGAGGGATTGGAATTGGAATAAGAAAGGACAATGCCCCTAAAGGCATTTTGGTCATTTTGCCTCTATTTGGGCCTGACAGGCCCGCGAAGCGATGGAAAGACGGAATTTGGACCTAGAGAATTGGTTTCGACAGGAATATGCCTACAATGACTTGAAAACAAGTCTGGACGGAGTGTAGACTGCCGAGCGGTCAAAAATGGGGTGCTTACACGCTTTTAGATTTAGAAATTTTGTACGAATTTTTATCCAGGTTTCTATTTTCAAATTAATTTCTGTATATGCTGTGTGGTGAATTTTTGTGAAAATTCAACCACTTTGTTCTTTGTTTCTGTATTGAATTTCAGAGTTGAAACTCTACAAAATTGCAGTATTTTTCTAGTGTAGAAAATATTGTCTTTTGTTATCATGCCATATTGATTTTTTTAGAAACGGTGTAGGTTTCTGTATGAAATTTATTGTCATAATTTTCTGTTGAATTAGACAAAAATTTCTTTATGTTTTCCTTCAAACATATTACATTCATACTATACATTGAGAGTGTAGAATCTTACGTTTAATTTGTCTAGACTTGAATATTGTAGTGCTACTTAGTCAGTGTTGTAATCAGTTTATCCTAGAGATAGACACCCGTTCATTCCATAAGCACCTCTGTGTGTGTGTGTTGGGGGGGGGGGGGGAGGGGGTGAATCTGTCTTAAAGAAAGAGTGTGAAACACTCAACTTGATCAACCTTTCTTTGCATATTTATTGTATTATCACATATGAATTATCGAGTATGCCATGTCACATTATTTCACACATTTTATTTAATATTGTTAATTTCATTTTATTATATTGAAGACATTATACACCATATTTTTCAAACAATTTTAGGACAGATTATGTTTTTTCTTCTATGTGTTTTTCATATGTAGTAATACTGTGAAATTATATGTGATTGTGTAATGTTGAGTATAGGATTTTCATAGTCATATGTGAATTTAGATTTGACGATGAAACTTGAGTTTCGCATCGCATAGTAACTGACATGGCTCCTAATGTTGTGATGAATTTAAATTGCATAGTGGTTGTCAATTTGTTAAAGTTCTATTTTCATTGCATTTTTAGCATGATAAGTTGTGTAAGTACATCTTTGATGTATCTTAAATGCTACATGTTGTTTGTCTTGCTATACTTATGTGTTTTTGGTGAAAGTATGACCTTGTGATATTAGTAATTTTTATTGCTAGAGTTTTTAATTTCCTTTCAGAAATTAAAATGGTGTTATTCTATGATTTCTAACCTTAAGAATATGAGTATATTATATTTTGTGTGCTAGCAAATTAATTTGCTAGAGTCTTTAATTTCTTGAAAGAAATTAAATTTGTGCTATTCTATGATTTCTAATCATAAGAATTTTACCATGTGTTTGTAGTTCATATGAGGATGATGGACAGTTAGGAAGAGATGGGTCAAAACTGGTTTGGTGAGAATGAGTTGGAGAATCCAGCACAACCAGCGGATCCTCTCGTGTTACACACATGTATCATCGTAATGGCCTAGTGGATGCTTTTCTTCCTAGGCTAGTCATACTGCCTATTCTGCTAGGGCCGGCAATTGGACCGAATGAGGCAAGACCTATTTGTTATCAGAACTATTACGAGAAGATTTAATACATTGCTTGCAAAAGCGTTCCGTGTCCCTCTTACTTTCAAAGGTTGAGGCTTCTAGCACAACCTGAGGGTTCACACAATATGCACTCTCCTTATTGGCCAAACACCCTCGAGTGTGCGGGAAAGAGGACGCGTGATCCCTTGTTGATAGTGATTAAGAGTTCCTCTTTCGGAGAATTGTCTAGTCCTTACTAGTTTCTTGTGATATTTTAGTATAGTTAATTTGGTTAGTATGATAACTTGTTTAGTTGCCAACATTGAAACACTTTTAGTGACCATATATATATATGTATATATATCTGTTTATATATATGTTTGTGATGGTAATGACATATCTAATTGTTATGTTAATTGTCATATGTTGATTGTATTTCATAGTGGTTTGGAAATAAAATGAAATTAAGAAGGTATCATTGAAGAGTATATTTATAGTTATCCACGCACTTATTGGTACTACCGGAAAAGTATACTTAAGCCATTGTTAAGCTGGGACTCACATGTCATTGTTAGTGGGTCCAGGGTACTTTGTGTTTTCCTTCATAAGAAGATGAAGAACAAGCATGTAGTTGGTCAAATCCATGAAGGTTTGAATAAGATAATGGCCTTCAAAGTAGATACCATAAATATAATTATTGAGTGGAACTAAAGGATTATTCCACATTGATTATCTATGGGAAAATTGATGGGTATATAAAGCCTAGGTTTAGAGAAGGGTTTAGGCCCCAAGGGGCACCCCACTTTTGTGGAAGGGGGAGGACCTATAGAACCCATGAGATGACCCAATACTTCACACACGCGTTCACGCTGCCGTCGCATGCCTGTGCGATTTAATAATATTAAATAGGCTTAGGCCGATTCAGTATTTAATTTTTGGATGTGGTTCGACCCAGTGATTTGAACTAGAAGTGCGTGAATCGGGTGAAAACCGAACCGAACCGATTCAAATTTAAATTTAAATTTCAACGGTCGTGACCCTTCCTAAGGGCGCGTTTGGTTGGTACCGTTTTTGAAGGGGTGCAAATCTTTCTATCTATAAAAAGATCCCCCTCCAAATTTAATAATGGTTATATATAATTATATACATTCTGTTCTTTCTCTCTCTCTCTCTGACGAAGTACTGCCAAGATTTTGGTGAAGTCCGTTCGTGTCTTCGGCAAAGTGCTGCCTAGTTTTCGACGACTGTTCCAGGCGACTTTTGACTATTTAGTTAGTCTTTGCTGATCGATTTCATCTTCACTTTCAAACTTAAAAATTCTGTACGAATTTTTATCTAGGTTCGTGTTTTTAGATTAATTTCTGCATATGCTGTGTGGTGAATTTCTATGAAAATTCAACTACTTTGTTTTGTGTTTCTATATTGAATTTCAGAGTTAAAATTCTACAGAATTGCAGTATTTTTCTAGTGTAGAAATTACTATCTTTTGTTATATGTCTTATTGATTTTGTTAGAAACGGTATAGGTTTTTGTATGAAATTTACTGTCATAATTCTGTGTTAAATTAGACAAAAATTTCTTTATGTTTTTCTTCATACATATTGCATTCATACTGTACATTGAGAGAGTAGAATCTAACGTTTGATTTGCTAGGACCTGAATATTGTAGTGCTATATAGTCAGTGTCGTGATCATTTTATCCTTAAGATGGACATCCGTTAATCCCATAAGCACCTGTGTGAATGAGTGAATCTTTCTTAAAGAAAAAGTATGAAACACTCAACTTCATTAGCCTTTCTTTACATATTTATTGTATTATCACATATGAATTATCGAGTATGCCATGTCACATTATTTCATACACTTTATCTAATATTGCTAATTTCATTTTATTATATTGGAGACATTATACAGCATATTTTTCCAATAATATTAAGAAAGATTATGTTTCTTCTTGTATGTGTATAAAGCCTAGGTTTGGAGAAGGGTTTGGGCCCCTAAGAGCACCCCACTTTTATGGAAGAAGGAGGACTAGTTATGGAATTCATGGGTTGACCCAATACTCCACATGTGCGCGCTGCCATCGTCACCTGCCTGTTCGGCTAGCTCAGGTTCGGGTGCGATTTAATAATATTAAATAGGCTTGGGCCAATTTAGTATTTAATTTTTGGACACAGTTTAACCTAGTGATTTGAACCAGAAGTGTGTGAACTGGGTGGGAACCGAACCGAACCGAACCGAACCAATCCGGTTCTGGTTTAAATTTGAATTCCAGCGGTCGTGACCCTTCCTAAGGGCGCGTTTGGTTGGCACCATTTTTGAAGGGATATGAATCTTTCTATATATAGAAAGATTCCCCTCCGAATTTAATAATGGTTTTATATATATGTATATACTCTGTTCTATCTCTCTCTCTAACGAAGTACTGCCCAGATTCTGGTGAAGTTTGTTTGTGTTTTCGGCAAAGTGTTGCCTAGTTTTTGGCGACTATTCCAGGTGACTTTTGATTGTACAGTCAGTCTTTTCGATTGATTTCATCTTCACTTTCAGACTTAGAAATTGTAATACCCCTAGTTTCAATTGATTAATTGTTTGAGTAGATTAAAACTTACCTAAGTGATTGGCAACTTTCAAATTTTTGTTTAACAAATTAAGAGAAATACTAAGAAATTATTCTGCAGGTAATCACCTACTAATTGAACTGGTTTTCCTAGGCCTAAATTAAGAAACATTATACAATATCTTAAGGAAATAATCATTGAGATGGTGCATATGTTTTACATTGATTTCTTAGCCATGGACTTAAATATTATCTTGAATTATGATAGAATTACATTTGGAGTTATAGTATAGTTTTATATAGTGAAGTGAGTAAATTTAAGCCAGTAAAACTCTCACACCACACACATGAACCAACTAAACATTTCCTACCCAAAGAATCGGCCCATCATTCTATTTGTTGAACCCATGAACCATTTGTTGAACTCATGCAAAAGAATGATAGTTAATGCCATGCAAATGAGGAGACCAAACCATGTAAGAGATCTCACATGGATGGAACCACTCAATTAACCAAAGAATAATCCTAGAAGTTAACCTTTCATTCTGCCAAGAGGCATCCCATAAGAGACACCCTTTCAAACCATGCAAGAGCCAACTTCTCCCATACATGGCCACATGCCCCTCTTCCCCTTTTTCCATGCAAGACACCTCACCCCCTCACCTTTCATTTGTCAGGTGCAGTGCATTTTGGTTCCTTTTTGGGAGACTGAATCCTCACAAAACTGAGTTCTGAGCACATGGCTAGATCTAGCTCGAAAAGAGCTTCACTTTAGACATAAAATTCATGTGATTTGATTTAGAAATGAAAGAGATATGTTTGTTTAAAGTTTGCAACGAAAATCTACCATAGAGGCAGCTGTAGGGCTATGATTTTGTTGATAATCGGCCTGTTTAAAAGTTTTATTTGGAGACAAATTTTTTTACACTTAAACTTTGAGATCTAAGAGAAATTTGGATTTTGGTTTTAGCCAAAAATGTTTAATATTCAAATTATAGTGATTTTTCAAAATTAAGCTGCCACTGCACAATTCTCTGTCCTGAGACCCCTCCTTTTGACAATAGTTTTGACCAAGTTAGTGTCTTCAAAAGATCACGAACTTTTTGCTGTATTTTTTGGATATATGGATGAGTTTTTATACTAAATTGCAGGTCAAGTAGATATCGTTTACTTGGGTTTCAGACTTCTCAAATGAGAACCTTCTACTGCGGATACTTAAATTCAACAACACTATCTTATGTTCTAAAATACGAAATAAATACCTAGGCTTGTCCTTTAATTGTAAAATTTGGTATGAATGTTCCCTGGCATGTCAATTTTTATTTCCATAAGTTTAGGACTTAGTTGACAAGAGATTATTTTGTTTTATCCATTTTAATATGCCTGTGTTAGATTAGGCAGTTTAGCCAACTTGGTGAATTTTGGTGTTTAAAGTTTAGAAAGTATAGAGTTGGAAGAGAGTTGTTTTTAGGTCTATGTTTTCACTCTCATAGGTATTTTTTTATGGAGAGTTCTATAAATTTTAGTCATGGCTAGCAGCATTAGTAGACTCGGGCTACATTAAGAGTCATTTTTAAACGATTTGATTAGATTGTATTAACTCCTAGGTTGTGGAATTTCACAGAGATACTTCGAGTTCTGGGGTGATCTTTACAAGATTAGTAGAACGCAATTGGGGTAACCGGGTTGTATGCAATATGCTTCCTTTCGAGCATTCTTACTCGATATCTTAAATTCCTGATTATCTGATTGTTGGCTCTACGATATCCTCTGGCACATCTTTGCTTAACATGCTCGTTGCCTCAACTACAAAATTATAGTTTTAAACATGTTTGAAATATGTTTTGGGTGATGTGCTATGAAACTGATTAGCATATGTCCAAACGCATTTATTGGCCAGGATTGGTTCTTGGATGCCTTTGTGTGGCAAAATTTGGTGACTACATGCCCTTGTGTGGCAATGTTTATGTGGCGCAGGTGGCGTTTGGTGTGGTACTAAGAAGGGTCAGGTACGGGCCTCATGAAAATATTAAAATACTAGTTGTCAACATGTTTTGTTTAAAATTTTAATTGACAAATGCTTATTATTTTGTTACTCTGTCATATAGATTTATTCATTGAGCTTTGTTTCAGTTATCCTAAACTTTGCATTTGTACTCTTATGTATTGTATACTTTTCAGTTAAATTTTATTTTTCAAGTAAAAGCATATAAGGTGCTAGTCAAGTATCACTTTAAGGCTTTACTTTGGAGACATTATTTTGAGCATTAAATATCTTGGAGCCTAACAGAACTTACTGTAATGAGATACTTGTAGTTGAGGAAATTTTGTAATTGAATTTTTGGAGTTGTAATTGTTATCTCGAGACTAGTCATGAAGAGGAAATAATTCTTTTAGAGATGCGATTATGATTTATCTACTACTTTGAGAGTTCAAGACGGGATTTGAGGTTGTTCATTTTATTTATTAACGGTCTAAATAACCGGGTCGTTATAGAAATTCTGTACGAATTTCTATCTAGGTTCGTGTATTTAGATTAATTTTTGTATATGCGGTGTGGTGATGGTGAATTTTTGTGAAAATTCAACCACTTTGTTCTGTGTTTCTATATTGAATTTCAACATTGAAATTTTACAGAATTGCAGTATTTTTCTAGTATATAAAGTATTGTCTTTTGTTATAATACCATATTGATTTTGTCAAAAACGGTATAGGTTTCTGTATGAAATTTACTATCATAATTCTGTGTTGAATTAGACAGAAATTTCTTTCTTTTCCAACAATTATTTTACAATACCATAAAAATTTTATTATATTATATAAATTATTTATTTAATTATAATTAGTCAAAAACTATTCTTTCACAGGCTGGCCGCATTGGGCTCGGGTCAGCATAACATCTCTTTTCTTGTAGTGTAGTGCAAGCCCACCCCAAATTGGCCAACCTTTGGAACTATATTTCTTCAACAATTTCATTTATAATTCCCTGGTCATTTTAGCCTCTTACACAACCCTCTTACTCACTAAATGGACCTTATCTTGATAGAGAGAGGGACGTAGAAGAGATCAAATGGCTGCGCAATTATCAATTTACATTTATTTTCATGAATTAAATGATCAAAGTTTATGAATACACTTTTATGACCAAAGTTGATGATCAAAGTTAAGTAAAACAAGATAGCGCAAATATATGTCATTTCTAGTAGAGATGTCAAAGTATTTTATGTAAATTATCTTTTCCCTTCTGATAGTTAAGTTCAATATCACTTTTAACCCCTTGTATTCTAAATTGTGACACATCTCGGTGTACATATTAAAGTGAAATTATTATTATTTTTTGTTTACGAAAATGGCTATATCTAGAAATGTTCTTTTTTATGAAACTTAATTTTTTGACTAGACTAAATCATCAAAATGATATTTATGCCCTTCTAGACTTTCATTTTTCTTTATTTTTAATTTTACTATGACATTTTGTATGAAAATTATTTTATTCAGAAAGATTTCTTCCATTTGGATGTTTTAATTTAGAAAAAGTAGTTTTATTTTAAAATTTAATTTCCTACATGAAGTAATTGTCTAAAGTGGAAAAAAATACTAAACTAGAGATTTCACCTTAGTTCATATCATAATATATGTGACTTGCATTTGGAAACACAACAGTTAAAAGTGAAATTGAGTCAAAGTACATGCCATAGTTAGTAAATACGGAGAAGACAAAAGAACACTACGTAATACATACGAGTTTAATATGGTACGTAATACGTACGAGTTTAATATAATTTTTTTCCAAAAAATATAGCAACAAAATTTGGCATAAAAATATGAAAACGTTAAAAATACGAATTTATTATTATCCGGGTGTTATATGAACATTAGTTAAAAAGTTGGAACAAAAAGTAAGGTAACATTTATAAGTAATTTCTTCTCATATATGTTAATAGGTAGTATTTTTATCTCACATATGTTAATTTTTTAAATCATATTATTAACAAAAAACTAAATTAAGTGGTAGATAATAATTTTATTTTATTATTTCAATACTTATTATAAGAATGCATTAATTTATTAATTTTAATTTTTAATTTAATATTTGGAGTATTAATAAGAAGTTATAGAACAGTAAGTTTAATAATTTAAATATTCCAAGTATTAGAAAAATATTACATATTCCAAGTACTATTATAATTATATATTAATTATATAATTAATAATATGCCACAGTTATATTAAATGATATCTAATTTTTAATAAAGTTTTTTTTTAAAGTATAGTACCTAAAATGTTTAATATATGTACTATACAGTTCAACTAAAAAAAAATGAGTATTTTTAATTAGGTTTCAGATTTGGACAGAAAACAAAAGTTTTTTTTTTAATTTATGCATATGTATGTGTATTACATGTGAATAATACGAGTATTTATTAACTAGGATACATTCTGAAAATGTGAAATTTTTTTTTTTTCCATTTGTGCAGGAGAATCCAATTGAAAAAGGTAACTGATGAGAAATGCTATTAGATTGAATTAAATTTGTATATACATTTTGAAATGAAAATTTTTAAATTTCCAAGATGTTAATGAACTACGTGATCCAAGATTTTGAGTCAAATGGATGAGGATAGGTGATGTATGTAACGATTCAGGAAAATGATTTTCTTTCAGAATTTGTGTACAGAAATTTGTACCAGAATGATATGCCAATGACAATTTTGTAAATAATAAACATTTAGGTGAATTTTTTTATTTAAAAATGATAAACATACAATTTAACAATATCATTCTGATAATAAATTTTATATAATTTTTCTGATTGTATAGCATTACCAACCGATTCAAAGTAGGAAAGTCAAGTGTTGGGCTGGGCAGTATATCCCATTAGCATATCACTGACTAACCTAGCCTAGTTTCAAGCCAACTTTTAAGAGTGGGTGTGGGCCTAATGCTTTGACGTCTGACAAGAAATGAAATCAATTGTAGTTGTTCATATGGGTAATCACACAAAAAATTGAATTTTTTTTCTCATTTTCTTTTCATATTCTTAGCTCAATGAAACAAAAGCCAAAAATTTGGATTCTCACCTTCGTTTTTCCTTTTCTTTCCTTGAGTAAATCCTTGAACCAAGCAAAACCTAAGTATAAAAATATAATGTTACATAAATAAAAAATTTATGTAGATTTCATCATTAAAATAATATGTTTGGATAAGAACTATCCACTTTAAAACAAAAATATCTATCATGATGATTTTTAATTATATTAATATTACTGTCATATCATTTTAATGAAATTTTTTGTACAAATATTTTGAAAAAATAACATTTTTCATTAAAAAAATCTACAAATATGATTCCAACATACAATTGGGTTTTAATTATCAAAGACATAGGCCGCATCAGCCAACAAAAATGGGATAAAGGTGGGATAAGGGATTCCCAAGATAAATAGTTTGGGGAACATATCTTCAGACTAAAATTTCTCGAATAGAATCCCTTACTCATCAGTGGTTGGTTGGGCCAGCATAAGGGATGAGGATAAGGTGGGGCCACCCATCTATTCCAGTTGGAGTTTTTTTGCCGAGTTTTGTTTCGCCTTACACCTAATCAAGAGTTAACATACAACACCTCTTAGTAAATCCCACATTTTGTGGGTTGTTTAGTCGGGCTCGGGCAACTTATTGAACCATTAATGTCATTCCAAACACAATAGCCCTAAATTAGAATTCATTTTTCCTCCGAACCTTAATATTCATAATTTTTCAGACTCTTTTTGTCACTAGCTACGTTTTAGTAAATCATATTTAACAAATAATGTCGTTATCTAACGTGTTAGCAACCAAATCCCTTTTTTTTTTTAATCGGCAAAAAAATATTTGGTCATACTAACATGTGCCCTTAGTGCACATATCTATCATATTTTGTTCAATTGTACAAAGTATAAAAACTATGAATTTGACACTTACCAATTTTTTATACAATCAGATTAAACAAGTTTAATATGTACCCTAAGACACATGTATCATTTTTCAACAAACAAAGCCATAGCACCCAAGAGATTGTTTTAGTTGGTCAAGTGAGTGTGCTCTCCACGTTGACTAACTCAAATTCAACTCTTGGGATTAGAATACAAGAAATTTATTCCATGAATACCTCATCTTGGCGTGAATGGTTTGCCTTCAATCGAATTGAGAAAAAAATTAATTAAAATGCACATAAACTGACTCGAATACTCCTGATTGCATTAGAAAAAAAAAAAAAACAGAAAAAAAGAAAAGAAAAAGAAAGTCATAGTGTGCAGTGGAGGTACTGGTATAATAGAGGACATTGTGCAGGGCCTAAAAGTGTACAAATAGTGTCCTTGCGTAAGCCCACCCAAAACACATGCAAGGTGGGGAACGTGAGACGTGCATGTCATTGGACCTACGCTCACCCCATCCAAAATGTCACTTCAAACATTGAGGAAATCTATGATCATTTCTTTTTTTTCTTTTTTTTTTTTTTTTTCTCGCTGATTCCTCTATGATCCTTTCACTCAGCCAATTTTTGCTGCTTACACCCTCACCAACCACATCTTGAAACCAAAGAACCAATATCACAATTACAGCTAGATTACAAGATCATATATACAGTGAAATTGGGAGTGCAAGAGTACTGTTCATTTAAAAGATCGATTATGATGTCTAGAGGATCTTGAACCTATTTTTCGGCTTCCATTTCTGCTCCTTTGCCGTATAGAAGAACCATACAGTCCTAAGATGAATTACTCATATTTACTGTGATTACCATTTCAATTCCATAAAGTTATTAGGTTATGTTTTAGATCTCAGAGTCTGTGACCATTTCCTCTATGCACTTGATTTTCCTTCTTTCTTTCCTTTATTTATTTATTTGTTTGGGCAGTTTACATTTTCATAAGTTAGATCATTGGCTAGAAGTGAAGTCTATAGACGAAGGGGTTCATTTGATGAAACTTGGTATAACCCCAATCCAATGATGGCTAGAATTGCTCTTTCGTGCAAGCTAGGTACGGATGGGTTACAGACAAATTTGATGATATGGATCTTGATAAACAATTTCATGATACCTAGCATTTTTCTATAATAAAAGGTTTTTCTGCCATGGACTGTACTAGAAGCTAAAAGGAGAGTGCCAGTGTAGTCGTCGTTAACTAACAGTAGCTTTACTTAATTGGCCACCCTTTGAAGGTATCTATAGCCTTTAAGAGTACTAAGTACTTATATAATTTTTTTTCCTAATTCTACTGTATATTATATTCTCCTGTATAACTTTGATATAAGAATAATTAATAATATTTTTAAAATCAGGATAATTAATACTAATATTTACGATAAGAATTCAGCCTTAAAAAATGGAAAAGAAGAGCGAAATGCTTGCATTCGTCAAGAAATTATTCCCATTATACATTGTAAATTCATTTCAAGCTACGTTAAAGAGTCTAGCTTAGAAGGGCTATCGGAGAATCATAAAAGTGGAATTAGACCTCTATCAAATGACCCTCCTACTTTATTATTCATGAAGTGACTGTGAATAGAATATCCGCGTTAGAAGCAGCTCTACAATGGTTAATCAATTGATTACATAGTACTGGCCTCAATAGATTCAAAATTTAAATTCAAATAACTCGAGTGCCGGACCACTAACTTTGATTCCGATTGTCAACAATATCTTTACTTAACAGGTTAGAAAAGCTTGCTCGGCAAATTCTTTGAAAAAATTTAGCCTGGTACATTGTTTTAAATGGTCTTCTGCAATCACAGCAAAGTTGATGATCATTAGTTGAATTCTACCTAATGATCAGAAGATAGCAGAAAACGAAGAAAAAAAAAGTTGCTAGAAGAATTGGAAAACCATGAGTGAGGACCAGCTGTGAAATATGGTTTAATTAATGTGATCTGAACCAATTAGGACTGCTGGAAGGTTCAACAACCATACTCCCAGCAAGGAAAACTAATGTCTTTTCACTTTCCCAGATCGAAGATGTCCTTCAAGATAGTCATTTTGCTGCAACCACAACCAAAAAAGCCAAACCCGATTTTGTATCATGAGAAAGAAGGAATGACCAGCCTCAATTTCTTATCCTTCTTCTGAAAATGATGGAAATTAATTTGATAAGTATATATATATATATATATATTTCCAGTTATCTAGCCACTTCGCAAACCTTGGAGGTGCACGATCAAATGTGTCTCTATTAATTTTTTTTACCTTCAAGAAGATTTTATTACTTTTTATTTTTTGTGTAGGTATCTAGTCACCTGAAAAGCCTTGAAGGTTCCTGTTAAATGTAATAATAATATTTTTTCTTAACAGCTTAAAGGTTCAAAATGATAGATATGGTAGAATCAAAATAAAATGCCAAAAAAACACAATAAAAGGAATAACGTGTATTTTTATGGTTGCCTTAGCTCCGTTGGTGTATGTGGAAGGAAAATTCTCTCTTACCTTTGTTTGAAATTCGAAATTTAAGTAAAAAAAAGTAAAAAAAAAAGAAAAATATGAGGGAAAAGAGAACAAAAATACTTTTTTATTTTGTTATCTTTCTCTTCATATTTTTTTTCCTACTAAAAATTCGAATTCCAAACAGAGTCTAAGTGAAATTAAGTAATTAATGATTTGTTTTCCGGTCCAACCTTGTGAAAATCAAGTTATATATACATATATGTGGTTTCATGACTTATATATATATACATATATACATCTTTTCCCAGTGTGTTTTGTTTTTATACCTTTTTCGGTTTTGTCCTTTTGTTTTTGAAGAGTATTGCTATTAAAAACAAAAATGAGCTTGTGAGAATTTGGAAAGAATATTTATGCGGTTATGGTACCCCATCAACTTATATCTGTCTCTCATAAAAAATAAAAAAAAAAGTGGTGGCTCTGATATTACTCCTAAGTAAATAGTATTGGTATATAGTGGCGGATCTACATGGAGACCAAAGAATACAGTAGCCTCTCTGAATTTTTAAAATTGTATTTAGGTCTCATAATTTTACATATTTATGATAAAAATTAGTATTTTGGCCCTCTTAAGTTTTGAAATTTTTTTTGTACCTCACAATTTTTTTAATTTTTAGGATATGAATCTGAGTAATAATCCCCTAAATTTCAAAAACAATTTCCTTCAATCCTCAAAGTTTTAAAAAAATTTACCTTACTCCCGTTTCAAGAAAATTCTTGGGTCCGCACCTACTGGTATTCCTTTCTGGTCCTGATACAATTGTTGATTCCGGCGAAATCTGTTAAGAATGTTAACTATCCATATCAAAGCCATTGATAGTTAACCATGCATTGGACGGACACCATCATGCGCTGGCCATGGTATGCAATGGACCCCCCCTCTCTTCTTTCTGTGGTTGAGAGAGAGAGAGAGAGAAAGAATTATTGGATTTTGATCGACATTAAACCTAGATTCCAGAATAGGAATAGATAGTGGCTACGAAAAAGGAAGAGAGGTTAGATTTAGAAAAATGGTAGCAAGTCAGAAGATCCAGGAATGTGAAGGAAAAAGAGTGTTTGGCTTCCATATGTAGCTACCTACTCTCACCTTTTACCAGTTGAAGCAGAGAAATGAGAGCCCAACTGAATCTCTTTACTTGAAATGACCTCTCACAACTTACAGTACTCTATATATGTCAATGGTGGAGTTCCTTTATACTCCTCCTCTACACACTTTAAATTATCTCTGCAAATAGTATGTTCCTCTAGGATGGGTTAAAATTAGCAAGGTTCTAACAACACCCATCTCAAGCATTTTGCCTTTTTTTTTTTTACCTCAAAAACAATAGACTCAAATTCTTTTGGTAGCTTGAGAATGTCCAAACAGTATCTCCAACCTCCATCTGTGCCTTTTCTTTTCAATAAACAAAATACAAATGAGCAAAAGTTGGAACTCCTTCTCTACTATATACATATTCGAATGCAGCACACAACGAGAGAGAGAGAGAGAGAGAGAGAGAGTTGGATGTCAATTCATCCTTTTCTTGCCTAATCCCTTAATTCACTTATATTCTCTTTTTTTCCAAAGTGCTATGCCAAATAATGCCCAAGGCTGGTGTACGGTCTACCCTCACGAGAGAGAGAGAGAGAGAGAGATTTCACTGATCATTCTTTGATATAACACAGCCTTAATGCATTCCCTTGGTTCCTTTTTCTGAACTTTCTCTAAATCCCACTAAAAAAGTAAGTATTATCTATTCTACTTTCCTTGGGCCTCCACAGATGTGAGGTTGCTTGTAGGGTGCTTCTCAGCACTATAAATACGAGGTTTCTACTTCAATCCTCAACAACATAACTTCCAAGAAGAAAAAAAAAAAAAAAAAAAATCAGTCTTGTTCAGTTTCACAGGCCTCTCTCTCATGGCAAGAACTTCAGACCCTCTTGTGGTTGGAAGAGTGATTGGAGATGTTGTTGATAATTTCCCTCCAAGCGTCAAAATGAGTGTCAATTACAACTCCAACAAGCAGGTCTTTAATGGCCATGAGTTATTTCCTTCCTCGGTTACTGCTAAACCCAGGGTTGAAGTTCAAGGAGGTGATATGAGGTCCTTCTTTACCCTGGTAATCTTCTTTAAAGCCTAGCCACATAGTCTCTTCTTTTACATATCTTTCTTTTCTACATCCTGCCTATGAGCCTTCTTGCAGATTATGACAGACCCAGATGTTCCTGGTCCTAGTGATCCATACCTGAGAGAGCACTTACACTGGTATGCCCTGTAAAACTGAAACAATATGGAAATTCACACACATGCATACATACAGACACATATATACATACATATATATATATATTTATGTATATAGAAAAAGCACCATAAAAATATAAAAGGATTTATACCAAGAGGGTCTAGTATTATGCCCTAGCTGATAACTATGGCACTGCATATACAACCATACATAAATAGTTCTGGATATCTCGCACCAAAGAACAAAGGCAAATCAAAAAGACCAAACAGATCTACAAAAAAAAAAAAAAAAACCCCCAATTAACAATACAAAGAGCTAACTATTTTAATGTTAGTATGCATCAAGGTGGATCATTATGGACCCCTCCATCAGCATGGACTTTTCACTGTTAGCCATATGAACTGCTATGCCCAGACTTTTTTGGTTCATAGATAATTGATTTCTGATCTTGACTAAGAGCTAATCCAATATGATAAGAAAATAGGGATAGCTTTTGACAGAGAAACCAAAATATACACACAATTAAGCTACTTATGTTTTGAACTTGTTTTGAACAACTTACAGGATAGTCACAGACATTCCAGGCACAACAGATTCCTCCTTTGGTAAGTCTTCTCGTCCCCACAGGGAGAGAGAGAGAGAGAGAGAGAGAGAGAGAGAGAGAGAGCATGTAATAAGAAATATGCACTTATGGGTTTGCCATATATACAGGAACAGAGGTAGTGAACTATGAAATTCCAAGGCCAAACATAGGGATCCACAGGTTTGTTTTTGTTCTTTTCAAGCAGAAACGAAGACAGGCAGTGACTACCCCTCCTTCGAGGGATCGATTCACTACCAGGATATTTGCAGAAGAGAATGATCTTGGCCTTCCTGTTGCTGCTGTGTTCTTCAATGCCCAAAGGGAAACAGCTGCAAGAAGGCGTTGATGAACAAGCCACATTAAATCCCATAGCTCTATCACTGGCTAGAAGCTCAAATAGTACATGTACTAGTTTCAATGTGGTGCTACTGCAAAGTTGTATTTGGAACTTCATGGTTTGCCGAATAAGCCATTTGGCTTCTCTTTAGAAGCACAATAACCTCCTTGTACTCTGTCAATATATTGATGAAATGTAACCTGTGCTCTTGCTTATGTTTAAATAGTAATGATAATCATAATAATGTAAAACATATATATGAAACCAAAGTTTGTGCAATTCTGCAGTCTCTCTCTCTCTCTCTCTCTCTCTCTCTCTCTCTCTCTCTCTGTAGGTGTTTTGTGGATGTGAGTGTGTGAGTAGGCATGTAATACTGTATGGTTAGACACCAATTTTTTTTACTCCAACTAGCTTTGTTATACTTGGCAAATTGGGTATTTTGATTGAAAAGTTTTGCAGGTTCTCTGCTTTGGCAGCCAATAATGGCATTAAAATTTTCTATTATCTACTATTGGTAAAAAAAAAAATGGTGTACGTTTAGAAGTTACTTGGCAAGTCAACCAAGCAGCAGGGAAATTTCAGGGGACAGGTACTCCTATGGCCCCATTGCCATAACTAAAATGGCTACTGTCTTTTTTTGCTCTTAGAAACTGGGAAAAAAAAACAAAAAGAGTAAGTTTTGATAGGACTATAGGAGTGGTTAATTTGTAAGTAAATATGATCGGATGGTGAAATCACACCTATTAAAATTTTTATTAAGGTGTAATGAATGACTTGTTCAGAAAATGAAAGGCTATTATTTGGAGAGTTATATTAGAAAGGATGCAATCGACAGTCGGGTTCAAATCTGTGTGTCACTATGAGAATTCAGTTATTTTTTTTAGGTCAATAGGTGTGTTATATTCAGAGAGATTCCTTTCGGTCTATAAATACGGTAGATTCACGGTGATTTTTATACATTTAAACTCTGCAACTTTTCTTCATCTTCTAAGACATATCAAGCGTTCTATTATTACTAATTTGGTTAGTTTATCTTCGCTGGAGTTTGTTTGTTGCCGAAACATATCCCAATTCTTGGAAGACATAAAAAATCATAAGGTATTCAATTTTAATTTTATTTGTGCAAAATATAATAAGATTATAGAATTTTTTTGAGCTCCCTTGTACATCCTAGAGGCGGATTCATTGCTAATCTAGTGCACATAAAATTCTTAGAATTAGTGAGAAAAAAAGTAAAGCAATATTATAATGCGTCTTTGAAGCACCTATTTTTTTTTTATTTTTTTAACAAATATTTTTGTAAATAATAATCATTTCTAAGAAAATGTTTGCAATTAACATCTCTCTCGAGATATGAGTAGCGTTGTGTCAAACTCCCACTACTACTATAGTTGGAATATTACTTCTAACTTATTAAGTACGATAATAATGATAACACTTATAGTAAGGAAAAAAGAAGTACAAAAGAAAATAATTCAAAAGTACATGAAAACAATAAACTTGTCCCTTTGCACGGGGAGGATCAAAAAGTACACGCAATTTTCAGTAGCAGGTACACACACCCCTCATTTATATACAAGACAAAATACTTCTATTGTTTTTGACGTGCCAAACTACTACTGAAAGAAGAAAGTATTACATACTTCTAGGCTAAATTAGGCTGACTACTTGAGGATTCGCAAAATATAAGTTTCTCTCACTTATTTACAATAACACTGGCTATCTCTATTAGAGTTTGCGAAGTAATATACCATTAATTGAGATTGTACAATTACATAATTACTCTCCATTTTCTAAGAAAATTTAATAATAAAGAAACCAAATGTGAAATACATTTTTTTTTCTCTCTTTGTCTTCACTAAGCCGAATACTTGTATACTTGTTTCTTCTCTCTATTTTCTCTCCGCCCAACAAGACCACCATCGCCACCGTCATCAAAACACACCATTGGTAATCACGCTACTGGTAAAGACATCGTTGGCCTCGGAGAAGGGGCAATTGACTTCCTCCCTTCATTCCAAAAATTGCTACAACCCACCACTAAATCTAATAAATGGAAGGCAAATCGATCAAAAATCGATTTGTCAACAATTGCCATCTCCATTGTTAAAAAAGACAAGACTCATGTGTAATCACAATGCATTATAAAACAAAAAAGGATTACAAGAGAGACAATGAGATAGATAGTAAGTGAAATAGTGAGTTTAGTTACATAGGTTAAGCCTCTATATATAGAAGGGAAGAGAAGTCTAATTCTCTATCCCAATCGATGTGGGATAGATAACTAATATGGCTTAACATCCCCCCTCAAACTCACGTAGGAAAAATAGAGAGCTACTTGAGTTTGAAGAAGATATGAGAGACGTCGAAAGAACATTGGAGGATGGCCAGAGAGACGTCGGAGGTCCGTCCGAAGGTTGGCCAGAGGGACATCGAATGTTGGTCGAATGTTAGCTGAAGGGACGTCGGAGGATGGCTGGAGAGATGCTTGAGGTTAGTCAAAGGATGGCTGGAGGATGGCCTGAGGATGGCCCGAGGGACTCCACAGGATGGCCGGAGGAACAACAGTCACAGTAGAAGGAGAAGACGGGCAATAGTCACAATAAAAAGAGAAGACGAGTAACAGTAGTAACAATAGAAAGAGAAGCAGGGACATCATTGGCAACAGTAAAATAGGAAGAAGGGGCAATAGTAGCAGTGGAGAAAGGAGAGTAGTAGTAACAGTAGAAAGGGAATTAGGGGCAGCAGTAGCAGCAGAGAAAGGGTAGCAGTAGTAACAATAGAAAAGGAAACAAGGACAACAATAACAGCAGTAGAAGGGGAAGAAGGGGCAGCAATAGTAGCAGAGAAAGGAGTCAAAGAAATTAGGTTGCCCAGAGGATGGCCAAAGGGATGCCAGAGCAAGAGAAACAACAGAAACAAAGTAGAACCAGTGGAAATAGAGGTCAGAATCAGACTTAGAAGGGCCGAATTAGTTAAGAATCAGATAGAAACAACTAGAGGACGACTAGAGACATGCCAGAGGTGATAGAGGCCAAAATCAGACTTAGAAACAGCAAAAACAGTAGAAACATAGGCCAGAATCAGACTCAGAAGGCTCGAATTAGTTAGAAACCGAATAGAAACAACTGAATAAGGCTAGAGAGACACTGGAGGGGCATTGGAATGACGTCGTAAAGTCATTAAAAGTTGGCTAAAAATTAGCCGGAAGTTAGTTGGAGATCGCCAAAAGTTAGCCAAAAAGTTACCTAAAGTTGGTTGAAAAGACATCGGAGGACGACTAGAAGTTGGCTAGAGGACGGCTAGAAGTTGGCCAGAGGACGATCGGAAAGATGTTGGAGGATGGCTGGAAGTTGGTTGAGGATGACCGGAGAGGAGTAAAAGAACCTTAGGAGTTCTAATGTGGAAGATCACATGAAGGGCAATCACAGAGCATATGTTTCCTTAACTTTGATACCATGTTAGAAAAGACAAGACTCATGCATAATTATAATACATTATAAAGTAAATTAGGATTACAAGAGAGATAATGAGATAGATAGTAAGTGAAATAGTGAGTAAAGTAGTGAGTTTAGTTGCATAAGTTAACCCTCTATTTATAGAAGGGGAGATGAGGAGTCTAATTCTCTATCCCAACCAATGAGGAATAGAGAATTTATGTGGCTTTAACATCCACCATATGCCCCCACCCCTATGGCACAACCTATGTCATGATCCAACCATGACACCACCATCTCCAGCCCAAATGGGGGAGTCTGGCTATGGGGGAGACAGTGAGGAGAAAGAGAGAGGAGAGGGAGGGGGGAAATTGGTTCAGGTGTTGGTCACAGAGACAACGGGGGTGGGTGAGGAACATGGCTTTGTTAACAAAATCAGCTGGATATAGAGCTTAATGAACTATTTTAATTGGTTGATACTTGGTACTTGGCATGGGTAAAATTGGTATTCTAAAAAGTTATATTATAATGTCAGTAAAATCTGTTATTCTATTTAATGGCAACTAGTCGGCAAAGGAGAATCTGTTACAAAATTTTAAAGCAAAGGAGTGCAATGTGATTGTCAATAAGTGAATGGTACTAGCTTACATTTTGTGAGACCTTAAGGGTGGTCAGTGTAATTTATCCATACTTCTATTGTTTTTCAGTAGTATGTATACACATGGAAGTTTTTCTTTCCCCCTTTCTTTGTTACATTGGAAAGAAATAAAGCATAATATAACTAGGCCTTTCAAAGCTTTCCAGATGAGTCTTCAAGCAGAAAATCATGTATTTCTTTTCTTGGGCCACCACCAAATTTCACATTTGCTATAATTCCTTTTTTTTTTATATTTATTTTAATATTTGGTACAAGGCTGTCAAAGCTCAAAAAAGGACTACACTCTTTAACTTCTTATAATTGGTCTATTTTGCGACTTGTAATGCGAATCTAGAAGTGTGTGATGAGTGTTAGAGAAGGTAGGTTTTCTTGATTCGTTAAACAGTGGTCAAAAAATCAACAAAAGCAGCTGGATATAGAGCTTGCTATACCATGGCTTAGAGCTTTGCTATAGCATGGTTTGGTTTGGAGCATGCTATAGCAGGTGGCTACAAGACTGCGATCATGGGAGATTCTGCAATACTTGATATAGAGTGTGCAGCACGCCACGGCACCTGGAGGTGGAACTAGAATTTTGTTTTGGGGTGTATCAAAAGCGCTCAACTCATATATAAATCAACTAGATAAAAAAGAATATTCACAAAAATTTTCTTTACTCCAAAAATGAAAACTGTGCATAGGACAACTTAATTTGCAGTTGGTGTATCGGCAAATCAATATCTTCAGAAGTGCGAAGTTTACGTTCAATTAGAGAAAAAATGGGTACGACCCACGGTCCATTATACAAAACCATTAGAGAAAAAATAGATAAGACTCACAGTTCATTATACAAAAAATTTAATATTTTATTAGGCTAAAACGTTAAGGAGTACTCTAAATTGACCTTAAGGAGACTTTTAAATTTGACGAGTGCCAATAAAAAAATTGTGGGGGGTACCGGTTTAATAAATGTTTGCTGAAACATCAGATAATTAATATGTTGTATACAGGGGTTACAGCAAAGCATGGCACCCTCCCCACATAAAATGGGTCTGCCTAGGATGACACCCATTATATGCAACTTTTAGTCGAGATTCTGCAAAGCTTGTTGTAGGGCACGCTAGTGCACCAAAAAGACAAAAAGCAATTGAAGGACGTCCTAGAGCCCAGTGGGAGTCACTTCAGACTCTTTTCCACACTTGAAGGAAGCTTTGGCCTACATATACAGGCTCCAATATCGCTCTCAAGCGCCTATGCCATTCTAGAGAAGACCAAAGGAAGTGCAAGAGTGTTTTAAGCCTTCCTTCTCTCATACCAAGTTCATGAAAGCAAAAAGAAGACTCTCCACCGAATTTTCTTCAACAAACTTGAAATGATGATGATGTTTTGAAGGAGTGCAAGTCATTAAAAACTCATAGAGAGTTCATATTGACCAAGCGCTCGTAAACTAGGTTGGGATATGAATGAAGTGCAACCTAAGATTCAATTCTAAATTTATAGATTCAACAAATATAAAAGAGTTATATGATCTCTTTTACTATTGGTACATAATATAATATTTGGTTGGAACTGGACTGAATTCAGTGATTTTTTTTTTAGGGTTTTCACATTAAAAATCGTATGTGTTATTGTGTGAATTATAGTGCACCTCTGTCTCCTTAAGAGGAACCTGCAATCTTCAATCAGCGTTGTATAACCATGACAATTGAGATGTTCAAAAATTCCATAATTACGCATACGTTGGAAAGTGAAATGTCCTAGTTGGACATGACAAAAAAGTATGTGAGTCCAAATTAAGAATCATTAACCCTTGTGTTGATGTCTTGCAGTGCATTCCCTCTCCTCTTTCATCAGTTCTGTTCCACACTCATAGCAACTGAGGGCCCCTTTGGTAATTTGTTTTAGGTTTTTTTTATTTTACTTTTTAAATTATAAGTAAAAAAATTAATTTTTTTTTTTACTTTTATAAGCTAAAAATAAGAAAAAAAAGTCAAAAAGTAAAAAAAATTAACTTTTTTACTTATAAATTAAAAAAAAATTAGGCTGAAAAATTCTACCTAACGACCTTGAATCAGAAAGAAATGTGTCTCTGTCCACAAGAAAGACTCCTAGAAATCTTGATTTTGCCAAATCCTCTTTGCAGTCCTCTCTATTCCACATAATGCTTGTCTCTAGCTAATCTTTTGTATTGTAGTATTTTTAAAGGACATTAATTTTATACTTTCTTATGAGCTTCTAATTTAGATTTTTAACTTTTGTGTAAGCCCAAAAAAAAGAGTAAAACTGATGCCAGTAGAAAAGTTGAACTTCAATAAACTAAAATATAAGTATATATAAAAGCTGATCCAAACAATTTTTTTTTTTTTCCTTCATTCTAAATACAACCTTTTAATGATTTTAAGGGAAAAGTTCTATGAATTTATAGAATTATTAGATACTTGACTTGCAAACTACTTTTCGAGTAGTTATGATTTTTTTTGTTTTTTTCCCCTCCTGAATGCAATGCCTATCCTAAGGCTAAGGCATCAAATTCCGATTGGATTAACTAATTGCTCGGCTTCAAATGTTGAAAGAGAGGCATTTCTCGTATATCTTAAAATATTTTATATATGGATCTCCATCTAACATTTTTTTTTCGATATCCTTGTAATCAGGTGCAATTAAGGATTTTTGTTAAGTGATGACGAAATTTACCTAAAATCGTATATCAAATTGTTCTCTAATTGTCAATCCATTTGTTGATAAGTAAAAGAATAATTATATTAATGTCAAAAAAGATGGTATTGTCTCTGTACAAAGACAACATACAAATAAACTATATCCTCTCAACTTTATAAGTTTGATTTACAAATGACCCCAACGATTTTTCATATCTTAAAAGTGATGCAGGATAATCTCATTTGACATAGTATAAAAAGTGCAATTTCTCAATACATACAACCAAACTATCATTCATCCATTAATCACTCATCTAGTGGAGGCAATACACTATATTTTAACTTAGAGATAAATAAATATAAATAATTTTTTTAAAAAAATAATAAAAATTACCAAGTTAATAGGAATAGCAATACCCACTTGTCTATTGTTCCATCGTCCCTCTATCGCTCGTTTAGTTCTGCGGTGCAGTGGTTTGAATGGTTTGAACCCGAGTTTTTTTTGGCATTGGAGAGCCTGACCTATGTGAATTGGGTTTGGGAAAACATTTCCAACAAACTATTAGAATTGATTCGCATAAACATAACTCTAATTATTTTTATTTTTATTATTTTTTTTTTGGTACTCAACATTGATATGCAAATAGAAAATTCCACACCTCTTCTAAGAAGCAATTTTTCTCAACACCACACAGTTATGGACGAAGCAACATATAGGCCAAGGAGGGCCATGACCCCTCCTAAGGTTCAAAAACTCCATCATATTTACTGTAAAGTTAGGCCTATAAAATTTTACATAATAAATTGATCTCCTTAATGTTAAAAAAAAAACCTATATGATTAGTATGGACTTGAGGCTCAAAAATTTTACATAACAAAATGACTTTTTTGTGTTTAATTTATATTACATTTCATTTTTATTTGCTATATTGCCCTATTTTCTTTTGTTTGTTTTTTTATTTGTCTGTGGCAGAATACCGATGCTTACTATACTCAATTAATTTAGATTTAATGCACAATTTAAGAGAAAAAAAGACCAAGGCCTTTGGCCAAATGGTCATGGACCTACTTTGACTTTGCTAAGGTTACAGATTCGAGTCGCGGTAAGAGTACAGTGCCTGAGACATATAATATCTGCTCCTCTTGCCGTTTACTTTCAATAGAATTTATTCTACTAACATACTAACTTTCTCATCCCTATTAACTCCCAATTCCTTACTAACTATACTTGTATTTGATTCATTCTCAAAAAATAAATAAATAAATAAATAAGGGAGGAAAAAAATGTAACTCTCAATTTGGTCTAGAGTCTATTAATCAACTCAATTAGTGATCTCTATTTTGTTTTGACCTTCTTTAAGATAAAATCCTGAACTTGTCCCTACACACTATTCTCAGTAGACTCCATTGTATATTTGGGGCCGGAATTTAAGTTCTATCTCGTGTTCTAGGTGCTGAAAAGTTAGTTGAGTCCCATCAAACGACTATAATAACTCAAACCAAAGCATTGATCAAAAAATTCAAATTCTTACTTACTGAATCAATCACTCAATTGTAATTTCATTTGTTGTTTTCCTACCAATGTTTGGAAAGCAAACAACTAGAGTGAGCAAGAAACAAATAGATATATATTAGTAAGCTAGGAAGTGTTGGTTACTAAACAGGGTCCATGGAAAAAGCTTTATCCGGTCCTCGTTATGGTATCGTATTGCTTCCACCGAATGTCAGAACGGGCATACGAACGCTGCTTTTTCAGCAATGCAATTTTTCTTGGGAATGACTATGGTACCTTCGAGCTATCCTACCTTAAAGGTAGTTTATAACTTAAACTCATCGTATTAATTAAACTAGTCACTGTTATTGATAGAGATCGATCAAAAACACTTTAACGGATTGATTAGAAAGTTCCTTGATCATGCTTGGGGTACTCAAAATTGATGGAAATCGATCAGAAACACACCGAATGTGTTGACCGACACTTATATCGAGGATAGTGTGTCTAGGGTACATGTCAAGCAAGAAGACAATAGAGATTAACTCTGAAAACTCCAACAGACTCGAGTACGGCCGAGCAGACCATGTCGAGCACTGTCGAGCAGACCTCCTGGGACGATGCCGATCATCTCTCCCCACAGCCACACTAGTGGGGGCCACTACTGACAACCCAATCATGATAACGTGCTATCAGCTCTAGGACTTCGCGTTTAGCAGGGGGTAGTCACCTTTTCCACTCTGACGCATGCTTAAGAGAGCATTACGTGTGAAGTTGGACAACCACTCCCCTGTTGGCCCAAGCAGGCAACCCAAGAGGGGGGGTGAATTGGGTTTTATAGAATTTTTAACAAGAAATTCAACCAAAAAAAATCGTTTATGGATTTTAGAAACGAATAATCAAAGTATATGTATCAAGCAAATGAAGTGTACATTAAAACAAGTATTTGCAAGCATGCATAATGAGCAAGTAAGCAAAACAGAGGCAGAAGAAATATGCACCAGATTTATAGAGGTTCGGCCAACCTTGCCTACGTCCTCTCTTCTTCGATCCTTTCGAAGGAATTCCACTATGTAATACACCTTACACAGCCGCTGGTTGTGCCACGAGTGCCCAGCTCACTCTTTACAAAAGCTTCTTCCCAAGCTTTCAAAACCCAAGAGATTTTGTCCAAGCTTCTCTTAAACTTACAAGTGTTTTTCCCAAGAACACTTAAACTTACAAGGTTACAAACCCTCCCAAACAAGAATGAATGAAGATTATACAAAGAGTGACTCTCCTAGTGAGTATACAAATGAATACAACTCAATGGATAACTTTAAACACTCAGCAAGGATATGTAACAGTTAGGTGCAGGTGATTTTCAGCTTTGAAGCACTTGATATGAATGGTATGATTGCTCTATCCTTCTTGTTTGAAGTTGTATGTATCTCATATATATAGGTATGGATCGATTCTAGCCGTTGGAGAAGTATGGGAGAAGATTTGGTTGTGTTTGTGCCCATACCGTCTGTCAGAAAACTAGCCGTTAGAGTCTAGGAGTCGACTCTTTTCACAATGAGTCGACTCTTTTTGCATTTCAGCAGATTTTTTAAGTTTCTGTCCAAATGAGTCGACTCTTTTGTCCCAGGAGTCGACTCTTTTCAGCAGTCTGCAGAATTGTTTGTTCTCTGTTGCAATGAGTCGACTCTTTTTGGCCAGGAGTCGACTCTTTTAAGCTTCCAGCACAAATCCAAGGCTCTGTTCGAATGAGTCGGCTCTTTTAACTTGAGGAGTCGACCCTTTTTCCAAAAACCCATATTTTTGCAACTTTTCTTCATTCTTTTTCAAAGCTTCCAATCTCTTCAAGGATCATCTAAAAAGGCTTTTTAAAGCTTGCAAACACTTCTTCAAGATTAGATGACTCCAAGAACATCTTCAATCCATTCAAGGTGAGTTTTCTTCATTTTCATCACTTGTAGAGCTCTTCCATTATCATAGCTTCATCCATTGATTCAAGTCTTCTTTAATATCTTCAAGAGAGCTTCCATGACTTAGAATCTTCATTTCTTCAATCAACATGGCTTCTCCATGGACTTCAACAACTCAAGAAAGCTTTCCAAATCTTGTGATTCCTTCCATGTCTTCAAGACATCTTTACATCTTCTAAGAAAACTTTCATATTTTGAGTTGGTATCTTTTTCTTCCATTCTTGCAAGATATCTTCAAGTACTCAAAGTCTTCAATCTTTTAAATCAAGACTTTGATCATTTTCATTCTTCTTCTTTGATATCCATCATCTTCATTCCCTTATAAAATCACCATTGTAGAATATGCTATTCTTTCATGCTTATCAATCTTCAATCTAGGATTTTCATTAACTTGAGATTTCTTCTTCTTATAATATCACCTTTGTAGAATACATTACTTCATCATGCTTTTCATCATAAATCCTTTATTATGATAAGCTTCAAATCAAGATCTAATTGATAATTCATCTGCACACTAAGTAGAATTATTAGATCATTTAACCATGTTTTGTTATCATCAAAATCAAGGCATTGACTCAACATCCCCCACTACCCTGCCATCAATCAGGTCCTCCAATGTCACGCTGCAACGTGGAGAGACAGCTATCTCCCACTATCTCCATGCATGCAATGCCCTCTTAAGACTACCAGGATGCTTACTCATATAAAAGGGAAACTCATCTTTTCTAACAAGTAGCAAACAAAATCTTAGCTAAAACTCTGTTGAAATATCTCCAGAAATCTAGTTTTGGTATTGTAGTGTCCTTGGCAGACACCACACCGATATTCCTCACCTCTCTTTTTCTCCCAAATCACCGGAGCAGTTCACCGCCGACCTGGGGACCGACCCTACAAGTTTACTGCATTATCAGTTACTAATTAATGTAATAATAATTACTATAAAATGTTACCACCTTGTGATTATCATAAGTCATATTTGTAGTTATTGCCACAATATGATAATGATATTTTTATACCATATAATGATCCGCCTGTTTTTCCTTTTTTCATTCTAATGGTCAGCTTTTTTCAAGGTAGGATACCTTGAAAAGATACCGAAGAATTACCCATTTTTCTTTATGTAAATTTGGTTTTTTTGGCTTTTTTTTTTTCTTGGATACTAACTTCATTTTTTTTTTTTGTTGTGATTTTTATATACGTGTTATGGACCAGTATTAAAAAAAGCAGTCCTCATACATTATTAAAATGACAATAATAATAACGACAAAGGACAGATTTCGGGTGGGGATTGTCTTGGGAGCCTTCCTGGCACGGGATGTACTGGGGCGGTCCATAAACTGAGCACTTGGTTGAGCTTCTTGACCAGCAAGCCCAAAATCAAACAAAAGCTTGTAAAATATTCACCATTTGTCTTATTGTTGGACTTATTTGGACTAATGTATTTTGAGAAATTCTACAAAAATTTTATCATTAAAAGTGTCCATAAGTGTTGAGTGAAAAAATGCTTCAACTTTTAAATTGGGAGTTTGGTTCTTGTGCGTTTGGTTCTCACGTGTCTTTTGTGTCTGCACTGTGTTACATATAAGATTTGATAGCTCAAAGATGCTCTTTTTGACTTTTAGGACCAAAAAATTTTCAAACGCCATTTTTAGCCACTAAAAGTGTTTCTCAAGGGGCTAAGTACTCCAACTTTCAAACTGGGATTTTGAGTCACATGCAGTTGGTTCTCACACATTACTTATGCCTACATCGTACTACGTGTTAAGTTTGATGGCTCAACGATGCTAAAGTAAGGGTGACCATGGATCCTATGACTCCTTATAATATCATAAAATCTAGAAATGCCAAATTTAATCACTAAAAGTACCCCTAAAGTAAGGGTGACCATGGATCCTATGACTCCTTAGACCTGCTCAAGCCTGCCTATAATTTATAAGGCTAAGAATTTTTTTGATGGGCGGGTTTAAAAATTTTGTTTGAAGCTTTGTCCGAAATAAAATGTAAAATAATATATTTTGTATATGTGTGTAATTAGATTTTATATTACTTAAGATTGTTTTTAGAGAAAAAAATTATTTATTAAATAAACTTTGTGTTAAATAGGTGGGTTGAAGAATGTAATTTTTTAATTTGGCAAGCTTGGAATTTAGTTTTAGGTCTAATAAGAATTATTTATAAGTGTTGGGTCAAGCCGGATAACGTCCACCCTTACCCTAGAGTGACTAAATCCTCCAGGCTCCAACTATGAGTGGTTTTCATAGGCATCGTTAGTAAATACTCCTGCTATTCACATATAATACCGATATGTATGTATATATAAAAAAAAATTTCGTTTTCTGTCCAAATCTAAAATTTAACGAAAAATACTCATTTTCTTGAGTTGGACCGTATAATCCACGTATTAAACATTTTACGTATAATACTTTTAAAAAATACTCTATTAAAAATTATGATATAATATTAGCACATTATTAATTATATACTTAATATATAATTATAGTAGTAAAATTACTAAACATTAAACCCATTTGACTTTTTTAATTAGCTCATGATTGACTCGTCCTTTCCACGCTCACCACGATAGAGGTGCTTGTAGTTTAAGTGGGGGTACTCCCACTATCGTGTTCTCCCATGAGACCTGTGCCAATCTAGTAATAGAAACGAGTAGAATTTAGAAACTTATTCAAATTGCAACCGCAAACCAAGAGTGGAATCGATGGCTATGTTAGCTAAAATTGACCGAAAATCTTTTGGTGTTTAAGAGTTTGGTTTACTAGCAACTAGACAAACAATTAAAATGAAATTGAAACTTACAACTTGATTCTAGCTAAAGTAATTTGACAACTATGAAAATTCGACTACAACAACCACAATTATGACTAAATTGACTCTAGATTTAACCGAAATTCCAAATGAGCGCAAGCAAGGATTTAACTTGATTAAAAAGGAGGTGTGGGTTCAAATGTTCCAATCTACCAATTCTAGCACGGAATTTGAAAGAAAAAATTTGGGTTAACTAAAATCAAGAACAGTCCAAAGGCCCTTGATTCGGAAAGTTTAGCTTTGAAAATTTGTGGATCTCTAATTATTTTGGAATTAAGTTTCATCATCATTAATGGGTTCCTTAGAAATAAATCACATGTTCCTAACTATGATTATAGATCTAAGATTTCTACAACAACTAATTCCAATATAATTAGAGAAAATGATGCAAAAGAGATATTCAACAAGATTAAAGACTCCCCTTTCATTTTCTATGCCATCCTTGGCGGATCTTCACATTTGTTCCCAAACAATAAGCTTAGCTTGAAGATTCCACAGTTGAAAGCTTTCCAAAGTGTAGAAACAACATCTTGACTTCAAATCAAAAGTGTGTAAATGTATTGAACTATAGAAAATGTGAGAGATTACACTTCAAAAACACTAAAAATCTATCTAAACACTTCCCAAAGCCCTAAATACAACAATGTAAAGTAAATCTAAGCAAAATACATATTTTTCCCCTATTCTCCCTCTCTACCCATAGCAGAAACCCTAAAAATTAACATAACCTCACTTTTCCTTCGACTGCTGGGTTGTAGGGCAAATCTGCGCTTACCGTCCGAAATGCGTCCTAAGACCGTCTAAATGGTGTCCGGACACACTGTCTGGACAGTACCGTTCAGACAGTTATTTCACTATTCGTACGGTCTTCAGACGAGGAATCTCGGCTTTGTATTTCTTCGAACGGAAAAAGACGACTCTGTGATAGCTTAGAACTGGAAAAATGGACTCTAGAACGGCTTTGAATGGGAAATATTGACTCTGGAACTCCAATCTCTGTCGTAGCGTCCGAACGGTAATTCGCCCGTCCGAACGAGGTGCCGAACGGTGTAGGCGTCTGAACGGTCATTTTGTCTGTCCGAACGCATCATCCGAACGGTTCGTCCGGACGGACTTCTTCTCTTTAAGCCCTTTTTTCACCTTTTTATCACCAATAAACTACAATACATATGAAAAATCACTTTAAATCAGTTTATTGCTAAAAATTTATTCTAATACCCATATAGAGGCTAACAAACACTTAATTAGGGGACAAAGATTACACTTTTAGAGTGGAATCAACGCCCCCCAACTTAGCTTTTGCTAGTCGCTAGCAAAAATGTGTTATAGAAAGGAGATAATTAAAGACAAAAAAAAGAAACAAAATATGCACAACCCACTCAAGATATCGATGGATGCATCTCAAACCTCAAACACATGTAGGAGCTTATGCAAAAATTCATACACTAGAGAAGTTTACGCATGTGTGCTTGATAAGCCAATGCTAAGCAACATATAAGGAACTCAATTATGCCTTTCCGAACCGTAAAGTTTTGATTCAATCCTCACCGGACATACACTCGGAAAGAAAGGCCCACATGGTTCACACAATGATATATTCAACAATGTAGTAAATGTACAAGGCAAAACAAGTGAACATATCCAAAACAAAGAACCGGACAACATGTATGTGTATTGCCTTTGGCATAACTTCATGAAAGAATGTTCATAGATGCGCAATGATACAAAGAATTGACAAGATAAAACTTTTACTCTAATGAAAATTATAATGAAGCATCTTTGGATCGATTAAGTGATTTGGAAGGTGAAGAGGTAAAGTAAGAATGATGAAAGGTAAATACAAGACACATCACGTGTCAATGAGATGATGAAAATATATCATATCCAACTCCTCCCTTGTTATGTACCCAAAGATCCGAATAATAAACATTTTCAATTTTTACAACTCCTTCTCTGTAACTTCAATGCCACTTTGCATGATGCTCATAACTTCTTCTTCTTCTTCTTCTTTTTCTTTTTCTTTTTATTTTTATTTTTATCATATACCCACTTCTTTTTCTTTTCTCTTACTCTTCTTCTTCTCTTTTTTTATTTGATATATATATATATATATATATTTTATCTTCGTTTTCCCAACATAGTATAGAATATGGTTATGAAGTACAAAAATTTCAATGATATCTTTCGAGGAAGAAGTTGGTGATAAATGAAGTGATAAATGGGTTATATCATGAAAGAAAGAAAAAAAAAAGGATAATGACTATTAAGAAGGAAATGGGCTTAGAATTACATAAAGATGCCAAATTATAATATTCCACATAGTAAAAGTGTCAATGTCAAGATCAGAACTCATCTTGTGAACCAAATGCAAGCATAAAGAAGTTATTCAAGAGAAATGAGGGTAAAAGATCAATCCTTGAGTAAATGTAGACTCTAAAAAAGATAGTAAACGCTCTAAAACTCACAAGGTGATAATCTCCACTAAGTATGGACGAAAATGTAAAGTAGAGTAATAAAAATATGTTGCAAAGCATAACTCATGTGAAAAGTGTATAATTTTCTACCAATGCATGAATCAAACACTTTCCATTGAGTCGAAAGTAAGACAACGAGTAGATCACAATCTAAGTTGGCTCTTAATGTCAAAAACGGTGTTATAGTGCATAAAAAATGAGGAGTCAACGCATTTATCGCAAAAGCTAGCAAAGCATGCATAATAAGAGATGTAATTAGATGTGTGAGAGAAATGAGGACTGATACTGATACCATACACTACCAAAATCCTCATAAAAAATGGTACAGGCGAGTAACATAAACTAAAATTTGAGAACACCTATAGCTAAACAATCCAAAAATACAAGATAGAGAACAAGGGGATACAAAAATAAATGATGTATAGTAAAGAAAGATCAAACCATAATCCACTATATCAAAACAATATACACTATGTCAAAACAATATACAAAACATGATGCAACGATATGTTATGTGTGTACAAAAATGCATCACAATCCTAGACTATCAATCATCTCCATCGTCATCTAGAGGCAGTGCAACAGTTGACCAAAGGGCCTGGACCTCAACGAATAACTTCTCTATGATCCTGGTATGGCCTTGGGCTGACCCTGGAGTGTGGTGATTTGCTTAGACTGGGCTCGGATCTGGACTTGGAGTGCGGTACTCAGCTCTGACTGGGCTCGGATTTGGCCCTCAAGTGAAGCAAAATGAGCTGCGTGGGCAGCCTCCAGCCTAGCAATGTCGGCAGACCGCTGTGCTGATGCCGCAGCTAACATATCTAAAGTCTGCTGCATCTGCTCTAGCATCTACAATGCTGGATCGGGCATCGGCGGTGGCTGAAAGTGCTAATGCTGCTGGTGCTGATGAATATTTGGGCCATACTGGTCCGGGTCAGCGAGGTTTGGGTCAGCAAGGCCTAGCTGCTTCTGCTGCTGCTGTGGCTGTGGCGGTGGCTGTGGCTGGAACTGCTGCTGCTGCTGCTGAAGTCTGCGAGATCTCAATCCCCGCTGGATGGTAGATCTACCGATGGCCTCCCTTGATTGTGGGAGATGAGGCAATCCACCAGCAGGGGCCCCAAATGTAGTCTCAATCACCCGTGTCAAAAGAACCACGAAGGGGATGGATCCCTGAGCACGCGGGTGCAAGCACTCCTTCACTAGGGCTCTAAACTGAAATCACAGGAGATCTATGGTCCTACCCGTCCCAATAGCCCACAAAAGACTCGCCCTACCCCTTTTAACCTCGAAATGCCTAACAATGTGGTAAACGGACTGACAACAAAAAATGTACAAGGGGGCGTAAATCGAAAGCAATAAGTTAACCGCCAATTGTCGACGCATACCCCAATCAGTGCCTGGGAGGCAAACCTTGTCAGAAATGACCTTGAAGTCATCCGGGGCCCCCCTAGATGGGAAACCATGTTGAGGTCTGCCACCCTAGGCAGCCCATACAACTCCGCAAAAGTGCCGGATGTGATCCCAATGTCAAACCCCTTAACCCAGGACGTAATCTGCTTGTGTCCTGGGGTAATACAATAGGCAGACACGTTTGCCATAAACTTGGCAAGCAAAGTAAATATGGCCTCCCCTGTGAAGGTAGTGAGAGGGACCCAACCCCGGTCCTGAAATGCCTGGGCCCACAAAAACCCGGGGTCCCTAAACTGGTCTAGATTCATCTGACACCTCAGTACAACAGCCCTCTTAATCCAAGTCTGGGAGAATGCCTCGAAAGCATCCTTCGACACAAAACGAGTGGCATCATAGGTTGGGGCTGGGCCAGCCTCAGTTGGGCCAGCTAAAGGGCACCTAGGGGCCCTCTGCTTGCCATAAGAATCTAAATACCCAATAAAGTCCTCTAGGTAAAGAATAAAATATGCGAGGAAAGGTATAGGAATACCTAGGAAAGCGTGAAACAAAGGCTGGAGGAGTCAAGGGCGCGTGCTCGGGCTCCGAAAGGGCTCCGCTGTCATCTAGAAACTCTTAAAACTCTAAAAAACTCTCCGTATAGCGTTTGTAGTGAGTTTGAACTTAATACGGACGCTGCCTATTTATAGGGGAGGCTATGCGTTCGACGCGCGTCTGGATACCGTCCAGACGCATCGTCCGAATGGATAATTACCGTTCGTACGGTCAAAAAAAGCGTCCGAACAGTCAAAAATCCGTCCGAATGGTATGATCAATGTCGCGCCCAGATTTTTCGCACTCGAGGAATACTCACACAAGCGGGAAAAATTCTGTACTCTCTCGTTAGAACTCACTCTCCTAGAAGAATGAGTGCGACTAGGTTTGAATTGAAAATTGGTTTGAATAAAGGGCTTTTGAAAAAGATTTGGAGCGCCACCTAACTTGATTAAGGTGAGTTAGCTCACCTAAAAACTAAGAATAATCCGAAGACTACACTTAGGGTTTTGGAAAACAATTTTGAAAATATCTCCTCAAGTGAGGGTTTTTAAGAAGAACAGATTGTTTGGCAACCTTTAGAAAAACATTTAGCCCTTTTTTTGAAAGATAACTTCTTTTGGTCTTTGAAAACAGTGATTCTAGGTTCGGAGGTTGGTTACGTGTAGGGAAGATGCACTAAGCCATCACCCTACCCCGCCCTTTCGGTACCTACATGTCAATCTACCCTAGATTCACCTATGAGAGTTTTTAACTAACTAATGTTCAATCCTATTCACTTTTAAAACAATGTTTAGAAAAGAAACTAACATGATACACGATATGCAAGTGCAAGGAAAGAGAATTGAAAAATAGATTTGGAAAGAGATTGATTTGAAATTGATTTGATTTGAAAATAGATTTGAAGAGATGGAATTGAAATTGGAAAGTTTGAAAATTTGGAAATAGAAATTTGAAATTGGAAGTTTGAAATAGATTAGAGATTTGAAAAGATTGTAGAATTTGACATTTGAAAAATGTGGTGGAATTTGAAATTTGAAAGAAGTTGTGACCGCACCCATGAAGGTTGCCTACGTATCTTTTTGGAGGAATTAGGTCAGTCGTAGTTCGGACAAAAGTCCGATGGAAAAGAGATTGATTTGATTTGGAAAAGTGATTGAATTGGAAATTGAATTGAAAGATTGAGAGATTGAACTTTGATTGGAAGATTTGAAAAGACTTGACTTTGGAAAACTTTGTTTTAGGAAACCTAGACTTAGAAACTTCCAAAAAAGAAAAATTGGATTTGACTTGGAAGGATTTTGAAAAAGAATTGACTTGAATATTAGACTTGGAAGATTGGAGAAAAATTGGAATTAAGAAAGGTTCGAATTAGGAAAGTTTCGAATTTGGAAAGTTTTATTTTTGGAAAGTTTTCAATTAGGGAAGTTTTCAAGTTAAGAAAGTTTAGAAATTTGGAAAGTTTTGAATTAGGAAAGTTTCAACTTAGGAAAGTGTTGTTTTAGGAAAGGTTTTGAAATTAGGAAGTTTTAAAAGTTGGAAAGTTTAGAATTTGAAAAGTTTTGAAATAGGGAAGTTTCGACTTAAGAAAGTCTTGATTTAAGAAAATTTTGAGTTTAGAAAATTTTGAAATTTGGAAGGATTTGAAATTTAGAAAGTTTTAGAGTTTGAATTTTAGAAAATCTTGAAATTAGGAAAGGTTTGAATTTAGGAAAGGTTTGAAAAGTTAAGATTTGAAAAGAGGGTAGAATTAGGAAATGGTTGAATTTTAGAATTTTAGGAAAGATTTTTATGTTCAAGTTTTGGAAACTTAAGATTTAGGAAAGTGGAAGTTTAGGAAGGATTTGAATTAGGAAAGAGTTAGATTTGGAAGGGATTGGATTTGGTTTCTAAAAAAAAAGGTTGGATTTTGTTTCCAAAAACAGAGGATTGGATTTGGTTTCCTAAACGGGAATATTTGATTTGGTTTCCTAAAGGGAAGATAGAATTTGGCAAGGATTTGGAAAGGGAGATTCTAGAAACCCTAGATTTGAAAAATTATAGTTTCGACGTAGAAAATAGGTTTTGTATAGTTTGGATGTGAAAACAAGAGGTTTTGGAAACCTAGGTTTGGGGCAAAGTTTGAAAATCATGTTTTTGGAAAGAAAATTAGGTTTTCCTAATTGTGAGTTCTAGGGTTTGATTTGGGTTCTAAGGAAAGAGTTTTTGGAAAGTGCGTTTTTGGAAACAAAGGTTTTTAGAAGGGAAATCCTAGAGGGGAGTTTCTGGAAGGGAGATTTTGGAAAGAGAGTTTTTGAAAAGATTTTTGGAGAGGGTTTTTCTAGGAAAGCGACCTAGGGAACGTTTTTGGAAAGTGGATTTTGAAGAGTTCATTTTGGAAAGGAGTTGAAAAAGGGAGTTTTGAAAAAATAGATTTTTGGAAAGAGTTTTTAGAAAGCAATTTTGGAAAGAAGAGTTTTAGGAAAGTATATTGAAAAAGAGATTTTTAGGAGAAGGGATTTTTGAAGAGAGAGTTTTTGGAAAGTGTAAAAACATCTCACTTTCCTAAAGCGATTTTAACCATAAGAAGGCTAGAACCACTTTAAGAAAGCGGTTTTGAAAACAACAAGATTTGAAAATATGGACCATATTGGTCATTTCAAATATAACACTTTTCTAAAGCAATCCTAGCCATGGAAAAGCTAGAATCACCCTAGGATTATGATTTTGAAAACAAGTTTTTGAAAAGGGAATTTTGATGCAATTTTAAAAACAAGTTTGAAAACGATTTTGAAGACAACTTTGAAAATGGTTTTTGGAAGATGCAAGATCATGATATGCACAATGCAATTTTAGGGTCGTGAACATACAAGGTTAAGGCTTCACCACATAATCAAGGGGGTCGGACCCACGTGGTCTCTGGTTAGACTAGAAGAAAGCCCCTGACACGGTGACTCTCCAATAGTCTAGTCCTACACATGGACCGGGAGTCCCCTTGTTTCAAGTATGCAAAGAAAGGGGGGGGGGCAGGGAAGAGATAGGGGATTAAAATAGAGAAAACCCAAGTGGGTTATGTAAGCACCCCATTTTTGACCGCTCGGCAGTCTACACTCCGTCCAGACTTGTTTTCAAGTCATTATGGACATATTCCAATCGAATCCAATCCTCTAGTCCAAATTTCGTCTTTCCATCGCTTCGCGGGCCTGTCAGGCCCAAATAGAGGCAAAATGACCAAAATGCCCTTAGGGGCATTATGCTTTCTTATTCCAATTCCAATCCCCCTCTCGAGACAGTTCATTCCTCGAGACGGTCTAAGTAGTAAAACTACTCACAAAACCGTCAGAGTGGCGGAAACACTCACAAAACCGTCAGAGTGGCGGAAACACTCACAACACCGTTAGAGTGGCGGAAACACTCAAAACCCAGGCACGTCTCTTCGGAGTCGGTAAGACCCCTTTCCAATCCCTCTCTCGAGACAGTTTATTCCTCGAGACGGTTCCAATCCAGGCACGTCTTTTCGGAGACGATAAGACCCTTTTCCAATCCCTCTCTCGAGACAGTTTATTCCTCGAGACGGTCCGAGTAGCAAAACTACTCACACAACCGTTAGAGTAGCGGAAATACTCACAGAGCCATCCGAGTAGCGGAAATACTCAACCGTTAGAGTAACGGAAATACTCACAGAACCGTTAGAGTAGCAGAAATACTCAACCGTTAGAGTAGCGGAAATACTCATAGACCCGTTAGAGTAGCGGAAATACTCACAAAACCGTTAGGGTAACGAAAATACTCCTAAATCATCAACCCCGTCCGAGTAGCGGAAATACTCTCAAATCATCAACCCCGTCCGAGTAGCGGAAATACTCAACCCCGTCTGAGTAGCGAAAATACTCAACACCTAGGTCAATACCCATGTTTGTTAGCCCACTTCGGTGAAAAATGACCAGACTACCCTTAGGACCTTTTCTGAGACTTTTCGGTCAAGATGACCATTTTGCCCCTAGGCATCCGAACGCCCCGGGAACCACACTGGCTCTGGGTATCAAACCGGTAACCTTCTGAGAATACTTTTTATAGTATTCTCAACCTTCCCTTCTCTTTCCGGATCATTCCGAATCAGTTCCGGTCAACCCGGTACAAAATGACCGTTTTGCCCTGGAGGGCCGGTCTCCTTCTTCAACCACACCGGCTCTGGGTATCAAACCGGTAATGTCCCGAGAATACTTTTTATAGTGTTGTCAACCTTCCGTTACCTTTCCGGACCATCCCGAGTCAGTTCCGGCCAACCCGGTGCAAAATGACCGTTTTGCCCTTGGAGGGCCGGTCTCCTTCTTCAACCACACCAGCTCTGGGTATCAAACCGGTAATGTCCCGAGAATACTTTTTATAGTGTTCTCAACCTTCCTTTACCTTTCCGGACCATTCCGAGTCAGTTCCGGCAAACCCGGTACAAAATGACCGTTTTGCCCCTGGTGGGCCGGTCTCCATTTCCGACCACGCCGGCCCTGGGAATCAAACCGGCAACCTCTGGGAACATTCTAAATAATGTTTCCAGAACCCAAGTCTTCTTTCGGGACAGTTTGAGTCTGTTCCGGCAGTTTTCAGGTCCGATTGACCGTTTTGCCCCTAAAGGCTCGGTCAACCTTTCCGACGCATCCAATCCTCACTTTTCAAGTCAAATACCTCCAGGACACTATTTTAAGTGTTCCTGCTCCTTTCCGGCCTTCCGGGTCACTCCCGGCTCCTTCAAATCATTCCCGGACTTTCCGGAGTCACTTCTAGTGAAGTCAGGCTAAAGTTTACATGGTAGTCACTAGTACAGGCGCCCAAATCTAGTCAAAGATACGTTGTTTGCTGACCTTAATTGTTTCCTAAATGGCTGGCGCCACTAGCAGTGGCGCCAAGCCAAAAAATGGCTTGGCGCCACTCCTAGTGGCGCCAGTATAAATTTTGCCCTGGCGCCACTGTAACAGGCGCTAGGCTTGTCCAACTTCTATAAATACAGAGCCTCGATCAACGTGAAAGGGGTCTGCAAACTTAACCTAAGAATCCTATATTTCGATATACAGAGCTCGAGCACCTCCAAAAGCCTAGCCTCCTTAGGTTTTCTAAACCCTAGTCACTATACACAAACCCTAGCCTCCTATACACTCATACACTCCCTCATACACTCATACCCTAACCTTCAACCATCCTTGGAAGACTTGAAGAGCTGCCATCTAAAGCTTGAAGACAATCCTTGAAGGTTGAAGAAGAAGTTCAAGACCGAAGACCGAAGACCGAAGACTGCACGGCACGCAAAATAAACAAGAAACAAGGTAGGTAGGCTTTCTCTTTAATTTTCTGTATATCCCCCCTCTCTCTTCTCTCTCCAACCCACTTGGGTTTTCTCTATTTTAATCCCCCATCTCTTTTCCGCCCTTTCTTTGCATGCTTAAAACGAGGGGATTCTCGGTCCATGTGTAGGATTGGACTATTGGAGAGTCACCGTGTCGGGGGCTTTCTTCTAGTCTAACCAAAGACCACGTGGGTCCGGCCCCCTTGATTATGTGGTGAAGCCTTAACCTTGTATGTTCACGACCCCAAATTGCATTGTGCATATCATAGTCTTGCATCTTCCAAAATTCGTTTTTAAAAAGTTTTTTTTCAAAACGTTTTCAAACTTGTTTTCAAAATTGCATCAAAAGCTCTTTTTCAAAAACTTGTTTTCAAAACCACAATCCTAGGGTGATTCTAGCCTTTCCATGGCTAGGGTTGCTTTAGGAAAGTGTTATATTAAAAGTGGCCTTTTGGTCTATATTTTCAAACCTTGTTTTTAAAACCACTTTCTTAAAAGTGGTTCTAGTCCTCTTATGGCTAGAATTGTTTTAGGAAAGTGAGATGTTTTTATACTTTCCAAAAACTCTCTTTAAAAATCTCTTCCTAAAAATCTCTTTTTCAACATACTTCCCTAAAACTCCCCTCTTCAAAATTGGTTTTAAAAACTCCCTTTCAAAATCTCTTTTTTCAAAACTCCCTTTTTCAACTCCTTTCCAAAACTTTCTTTCCTCAAAATTCACTTTCTAAAAACACTCCCTAAAAATCTTTTTAAAAACTCTCCTCCCGGAATCTTCTTTCTAGAAATTCCCCTATAGAATTTTCTTTCTAAACTCTACGTTTCCAAAAACATGCTTTCCAAAAAACTACTCCCTAGGATTCCCTTCTAGAAAACCTTCGTTTCCAAAAACGCGTTTTCCAAAAAAAAACTCTTTCCTTAGAGCCTAAACCAAACCCTAGAACCCACAATTAGGAAACCCTAGTTTTCTTTCCAAAAACATGATTTTCAAACTTTGCCCTAAACCTAGGTTTCCAAAATCTTTTGTTTTCTACATCCAAAACTATCCTTGTTTTCAAAACCTATTTTCTACGTCGAGACTAGAATTTTCCAAATCTAGGGTTTCTAGAATCTCCCTTTCCAAACTCTTGCCAAATCCTATTTTCCCTTTAGGAAACCAAATCAAATCTTCCCGTTTAGGAAATTAGATCCTATCTTCCGTTTTTGGAAACAAAATCAAACCTTTGCTTTTAGAAACCAAATCCAATCCCTTCCTAATCCAACTCTTTCCTAATTCAAATCCTTCCTAAACTTCTACTTTCCTAAATCTTAAGTTTCCAAAACTTGAACGTAAAAATCTTTCCTAAGTTTTAAAATTCAACCTTCCAATCTTTCCTAATTCAACCCTTTCCTAATTCTACCTTTTTCCAAAATCTTTTTCAAGTCCAAGCTTTCGAATCTTTCCTAAACTCAAACCCTTCCTAATCCCAAGATTTTTTAAAACTCTAAAACTTTCTAAATCTTGAACTTTCTAAATTTCAAATCTTTCCAAATTCAAAACTTTCTAAATTTGAAACCTTCTTAAGTTAAATTTTTCTAAACCTAAAACTTTCTAAATCCTAAACTTTCTAAATTTCAAATCTTTCTAAAATTCTAAGCTTCCTAAATTCAAAACTTACTAAATTTAAAACTTTCTTAAGTTGAATCTTTCTAAACCTAGAACTTTTTAAATTCTAAACTCTCTTAAACTTCAAATCTTTCCAAATTTAAGACTTTTCTAAATTCAAAACTTTCTAAATTCAAGACTTTCTTAAGTTGAAACTTCCTTTTTTTCAAACATTTCCTAAATTGAAAACTTTCCTTTTTCAAACCTTTCCCAAAACGAAACTTTTCTTATTTTCAAAACTTCCTTGTTTTCAAAGCTTTCCAAATTCAAAACTTCCCTTTTTCAAAACATTTCTAAATTCAAAACTTTCCGATTTTCAAAACTTTCCTAATTTCAAAACTTTCCAAAAATGAAACTTTTCTAATTCGAAACTTCCCTAAATCGAACATTTCCTAATTCAAACATTTCCTAAATCCAACCTTTCCTAATCTTCTAAACCTTCCAAGTCAAGTCAAGCTTTTCCTAAGTCTAGGTTTTCTAAACCTTCATCTTTCTCTTTTTCAAAACAAGTCCAAATCTATCTTTTCAAATCAAAGTCCAATTTTCTCAATTTCAATTTTCAATCTCCTCTTCCAATTTCAAATCCAATTTTCAATTCAATCTCTTTCTTCCAATCCAATCTCTCTCTTCAAATCAATCTATTTTCAATCGGACTCCGGTCCGAACTACGACTGACCTAATTCCCCCAAAGGGATACGTAGGCAACCTTCATAGGTGCGGTCACAATACTTTTCAAACTTTCAATTCCACCCTCATGGGTGTGGTTTCCAAAATCTTTCCAAATTTCAAATTCCAATCAATTTTCAAATTTCAATTTCAAAATTTCAATTTTCAAATTCCTATTTCCAAGTTTTCAAAGTTTCTAATTTCAATTTCATCTTTTCAAATCTATTTTCAAATCTAATCAATTTCTTTTCAAATCAATTTCTATTTTCCAATTCTTTCATCTTGCACTTGCATATTATGCATCATATTTCTTTTCAAACATTGTTTTTCTAAAGTGAATAGGGTTGAACATATGTTAATTAAAGACTCTCATAGGTGAATCTAGGGTAGATTGACATGTAGGTACCGAAAGGGCGGGGTAGGGTGATAGCTTAGTGCGTCTTCCCTACACGTAACCAACCTCCGAACCTAGATCACTGATTTCAAAGACCAAAAGGAGTCATTTTTCTAAAAAGGGCTAAATGTTTTCCAAAGATTGCCAAACAAACTATTTTCTTAAAAACCCTCTCTTGAGGTGATATTTTCAAAATCGTTTTTTCAAAAACCCTAAGTGTAGTTTTCGGATTATGCTTAGTTTTTAGGTGACCTAACTCACCTTAATCAAGTTAGGTGGCGACTCCGAACCTTTTTCAAAAAGCCCTTTATTCAAACCTGTTTTCAATTCAAACCTAGTCGCACTCATTCTTTTAGGGGGGTGAGTTCTAACGAGAGAGTACAACATTTTTCCCGCTTGGGTGAGTATTCCTCGAGTGTGAAAAATCTGGGCGCGACAGGTTAGGAGAGAGAAGAGAGAGGGGAGAAGTGCAGAAATTTAAATGGAGAACCTACCTTGTATCTTGTTTATTTTGCGCGCCTTGCTTTCTTCGGTCTTCGTCTTAATCTCCGTTTTTAATCTTCAAGAGCCGCCCTCAATCTTCAAACTTCAGATTGCAACTCTTCAAGTCTTCGAAGGAGGGTTGAAGGTTAGTGTATGAGTGTATGGGGATGTGTATGAGTCTACAGGAGGCTAGGATTTTGTGTATGGTGGCTAGGGTTTGGAAAACCTAAGGAGGCTAGGGTCTAGGGAGTGTTCGAGCTCTGTATATCGAATTATATGATTTTTAGATTGAGTTTACAGATCATTTTCACGCTGAAAGAGGCTATGTATTTATAGAGGTTGGACAACACTGGTGCCTGTTGTAGTGGCGCTAGGCCAAACTTTACACTGGCGCCACTAGGAGTGGCGCCAGCCATTTAGGACATATTTAAGGTCGGCAAGCAACATATCTTTGACTAGATTTGGGCGCCTGTACTAGTGACTATCATGCAATCTTTAGCCTAGCTTCACTAGGAGTGACTACGAAAAGTCCAGGAAGGAGTTTGGAAGACCGAAAATGACTTGGAAAGCCAGAAAAGAGTACGAACACTTAAAATAGTGTCCTAGAGGTTTTTGACTTGAAAAATGAAGACAAGATGTGTCGGAAGGGTTGACCGGGCCTTTAGGGGCAAAACGGTCAATTGGATCGGGAAGCTGTCGGGATAGACTTGGATTGTCCGGGAAGAAGACTCAAGATTTGAAAACATTATTCAAAATGTTTCCAAAGGTTGCCGGTTTGATACCCAGAGTCGGTGTGGTCGGAAAAAGTGACTGGCCCACCAGGGGCAAAACGGTCATTTCGCACCGGGTTGGCCGGAACTGACTTGGAATGATCCGAAAAGATAAGAAAAGGTTGAGAATACTATAAGAAGCAATCTTAGAAGGTTATCGGTTTGATACCCAGAGCCAGTGTGGTTCCCGGGACATTTGGATGCCTAGGGGCAAAATGGTCATCCTGACCGGAAAGTCTCGGAAAAGAGCCAAGGGGCAGTTTGGTCATTTTTCACCGAAGTGGGCTAACAGACATTGATGTTGACCTGGGTTTTGTGTGTTTCCGCCACTCTGACAGTGGTCGTCATGACATAGGGGTTTGATGGCAATTCCCTATATCGACCTGTTTGTGAGTATTTTCGCTACTCTAACAGTTGTGATGTTTGCGAGTATTTTTGCTACTCAAACCATCTCGAGGAATAAACTGTCTCGAGAGAAAGATTGGAAAGGGGACTTACCGTCTCAGAAAAGACGTGCTTGATTTGGAACCGTCTCGAGAAATAAACTATCTCAAGAGAGGGATTGGAAAGGGGACTTACTGTCTTCGAAAAGACGTGTCTGATTGGAACTGTCTCGAGGAATAAACTATCTCGAGAGAGAGATTGGAAAGGGGACTTACCGTCTTCGAAAAGACGGGCCTGATTTGGAACTGCCTCGAGGAATAAATTGTCTTGAGAGAGGGATTGGAAAGGGGACTTACCGTCTTCAAAAAGACACGCCTGATTAGAACCGTCTAGAGGAATACACTGTCTCAAGAGAGGAATTGGAAAGGGGACTTACCGTCTTCGAAAAGACGTGCCTGATTGGGAACCGTCTCGAGGAATAAACTGTCTCGAGAGAGGGATTGGAATTGGAAAGAAACAATGCCCCTAAGGGCATTTTGGTCATTTTGCCTCTATTTGGGCCTGGTGGGCCCGCGAAGCGATGGACATACAGGATTTGGACTTAGAAAATTGGTTTTGATTGGAATATGCCCACAATGACTTGAACACAAGTTTGGACAGAATGTAGACTGCCGAGCGGTAAAAATGAGGTGCTTACAATTAACACGCGTTTGGATACCGTCTGAACGGGAAATGATTGTACAATGGGACCGTTTGAATTCACCGTTCGAACGGTAAAGTAAGCGTTCGGACGCACCGTTCGAACGGTAAATCCTAAAAAAAATTTGATTATACTTAGGAAAACCCAGAAAACTCAAGAGACTATACAAAAACTAACTTAAACATCAAAAACTGCAAAAGAATAAAAGAAAACAAACCAAACTATACAAATTTACACAAAAATTGAGAGCAAAACAAGCTCGCCCCACCCCCCACTTAAAAGGTTACATTGTCCTCAAAGCAACAATAACACGAAAGAGACCGGAACAACAACCACGGGAGGGTGGGAGCACATAGTGGACAATCATCAAGTCAAGTTTGGTGGATCAATGAGATCTATATAATTTACCTCGCCTTGGAAGGGCTCGAAGTAAGGCTTTAACCTTTGCCCATTGACCTTGAAAGGTGTGCCATTCTTAAGATTTTACACCACAATAGCACCATAGGGAAAGATTTCCCTAATTTGGTAGGGGCCGGACCATTTACTCCTTAACTTTCCTGGAAAGAGATGCAACCGAGAATTATAGAGAAGAACTTTTTGACCAACATGAAAAGATTTGCGATGAATGTGTTGGTCATGACGGACTTTCATTTTAGCCTTTGAAATTTTTGCATTTTCATACGCATCATTTCTTATTTCATCTAGCTCATTCAATTGTATTTTTCGGTGGTCGCCGGTTTCACCCAACCCCTCATTATATTGTCGAATAGTCCAATATGCCTTATGTTCAACCTCAACTGGGAGGTGACATGCTTTTCTATACACAAGACGGTATAGGGAGGCACCTAGAATGGTTTTGTAGGCCGTTTGATAGGCCCACAATGCATCAATTAAGCGCAAAGACCAATCCTTTCGAGATGGATTAACAGTCTTTTCCAAGATTGTCTTGATTTCACGGTTGGCTAATTCGACTTGACCTTGTGTTTGGGGATGGTATGGCAAACCGACCTTGTGAATAATTCCGTACTTTCTCATGACTATCCCTAATGGCTTATTATAGAAATGGGAGCCACCATCACTAATGATGGCTCGAGGCATACCGAACCTAGAAAAAATATATTCTTTGAAAAATTTGACCACAACTTGGTGGTTATTGGTTCGTGCTGGTATTGCCTCTACCCATTTAGAAACATAATCAATGGCCACTAAGATGTAGAGATACCCAAAAGAACTAGGAAATGGACCCATGAAGTCTATGCCGTAACAATAAAAAACCTCCAAGACAAAGATAGGGTTAAGGGTCATCATGTGTTTCCTAGTAAGGCCTTTGACATCTATCACACACCACACAAAATGAATGCACATCTTTAAACATAGTTGGCCAATAGAGTCCACTTTGTAAAATTTTGGCCACGGTTTTCTTCGAAGAGAAATGGCCCCCACATGCATGAGAATGGCAAAATTTCATTACACTTTCAAATTCCTCATCCGACACACATCGCCGTACAACTTGATCCAAGTAATATTTGAACAAATATGGCTTGTCCCAAAAAAATTGTCTCACTAGCCTAAAGAATCACCTCTTGTCCAATGTGGACCAATGAGGAGGAATGGCGTTTGTGGCCAAATTAGCCATATCGACGTACCAAGGAGTTAAGGCTTGATTCAAGGCGTAGCAAGACATGAGTTGCTCATCGGGAAAGGTCTCACAAATAGGAGAGTCATCTTGGGTAGGGGGCTCAAAGGGAGGAAGGACAAATGATCCGCGACACCGTTTTCCACCCCCTTTTTATCCTTAATTTCAAGATTGAACTCTTGAAGAAGGAGAATTCACCTAATTAATCGAGGCTTTGTGTCTTGTTTGGACAAGAGGTATTTAAGTGCAGCGTGGTCGGTGAAAACAATCACATGAGATCCCATTAAATAAGAGCGAAACTTGTCCAAAGCAAACATAATAGCCATCAGTTCTTTCTCAATGGTGGTATAATTTATTTGGGTCTCATTCAAAGTTTTACTCGTATAATGGAGCACATGAGGTTTCTTCTCATTTCATTGGCCCAACACGGCCCCCACAGCAAAGTCGCTAGCATCACACATTAATTCAAAGGATAGGCTCCAATCCGGAGGCTGGATTATGGGAGCCGCAATCAAATGATTTTTCAACTTATCAAAAGCTAGCTGACAAGACGGAGTCTAGTCAAATGGAACGTCTTTTGCCAAGAGGGCACATAAGGGCCTAGAAATGGAACTAAATGATTGAACGAAGCACGGGTAAAAATTGGCATGCCCAAGAAAAGATCTCACATCTCTCACGTTCCTAGGGGTGGGTAGCTTTTGAATAAGCTCGACCTTGGCGGGATCTACCTCAATGCCCCTCCCAGAAATGATGTGGCCTAGGACTATACCATGTGTCACCATAAAGTGACACTTCTCCCAATTCAACACAAGATTGCCTTCCTCACAACGATTTAGTACCGACTCTAAGTTTTGAAGACATTGAGCAAAGTTGTCCCCATATACGAAAAAATCATCCATAAAGACCTCTAAAATTTGCTCCACCATATCACTAAAAATACTTATCATGCATCTCTGAAAAGTGGCGGGAGCATTGCATAACCCAAAGGGCATTCGCTTGTAAGCAAATGTGCCAAAAGGGCATGTAAATGTGGTTTTAGCTTGGTCTTCCATGGCGATTTCCAATTGATTATATTTGGAATAACCATCAAGGAAACAATAATAAGCTCGTCTCGCTACTCGTTCCAAGACTTGGTCAAGGAAGGGAAGGGGAAAATGATCCTTGGTAGTTACGGCATTCAAGCGACGGTAATCAATACACATACACCACCCGGTTTGGATTCAGGGAGGTATCAATTCATTATTCTCATTTTCAACTACCGTCACCTCGGACGTTTTGGGGACAACTTGGGTGGGACTCACCCATTTAGAGTCAGCAATTGGGTATATAATACTCGCATCAAGAAATTTTTGCACCTCACCCCTCACAACTTCCTTCATAGTTGGGTTCAATCGGCGTTGCATTTAATGCACCAGCTTAGCCCCTTCCTCAAAATATATACGATGAGTGCATACTAGAGGGCTAATGCCGTGTAAATCGGCGATTGTCTAACCTATGGCTTTCCGGTGCTTTTTGAGCACCTCCAACAAGCTCTTTTCTTGAGCCTCCGTAAATGATGAAGATATCACTACGGGATAAGATTCACCTTTACCCAAAAATACATATTTAAGGGTAGAAGGCAAATGCTTCCTATCGGGCATAGGAGCCTTTAGTTCGGATGGTTGGGGCTTGGTAGGGTTAGGGGTCAAAGGTTTAAAAGTGGGGGTCCATTGACCCACCGCCATGATAGGACACACCTCTAGACCACTACCCTCATTAAAAACATCCCCCTTTTCCTTCTCCCAAGCAATCTAGACCTTCACTAAATGTCAACATTCTCTCCAAAGGGTTTTCTACCATTTGCCTCTCGAAGTGCTCTTACACTATCGAGTCAATAAGATTCACCTCCCGGACGTCCTCTAAATCCCACGGTTGTTTTCCCTTGTTAAACATGTTAAGTTCAACGGACATGTTCCCAAAGGACAATTTCAAAAGACCCCCCCGCACATGGATGATGGCGTCACATGTGGCTAAGAAGGGTCGCCCCAAAATGATAGGAATGTGGTTCCGGGCATGGGGATCTACAATCGGGTGAGTATCTAAGACCACAAAATCGGCCGGGTAATAAAACTTATCAACTTTCATTAAGACATCCTCAACTATTCCCCTAGGGGCTTTGATTGATCGGTCCACCAATTGGAGTGTAATCCTCGTAGGTTTCAATTCACCTAGCCCCAATTTCTCGTACACTGAGTACGACAATAGATTCACACTTGACCCTAAGTCTAGAAGGCACCCCTCTATCCTATGGTCTCTTATGAAATAAGTCACAGTAGGAAAACCAGGATCTTTGTACTTTGGTGGGGTTTTGACTTGGATTACGGAATGGACGTCCTTAGCAAGAAAGGCGTTCTCCCTCACATTTAATCTCCTCTTAACAGTACATGAATCCTTAAGGAATTTAGCATAAGAGGGAACTTGTTTAATGGCTTCAAGGAGAGGTAGATTTATTTTGACTTGCTTGAAAGTCTTATAAATCTCCGAACTTAATTGATTCTTGGGTTTAACTAACCGGTGAGGAAATGGAGCATAAGCCAAGATCTCACGTTCCTCTCTCAAAACTTCCTCACCATTGGGCATGGACCCACTCAGCTCTTTCTTCTCACAATTCCCTTCCTCCTTCTTTTCTCTCTCATTTATTTCTTTCTCACTCCCCTCCTCTTTCTCACTTGGCACTCTCTCAACCCCTTTTTCTTTTCTAGGCTCTTCCTCATTAATGCCCGACCCCTCATCTACCTTAGACACTTTTACCCCACCCTTAGGGTCCCTAGGAAGGATGGTCTTGTTAATGGCTTTACCATTCCTCAAAGTGGTAATGGCCGAAACATTCTCGTGGCTAGTTGAAGGTTGGGCTAAGGTTTCGGTGGAATGGACTTGCCTAGAAGGATTGGGTTGAGGTTGTGCAGGCAACTTACCCTTCTCAGTAAGGGTCAAAGCTTGAGTAAGAAGAGTCCATTGACTCTTGATGTCATTTAAAGTTTTGTCAACCCGTGAGTTTACCCCCCTTGGGTTTGGATGAATTGTTGGAAAGAATCCTCCAACAGCTTTTGATGTGGGGGGTGGTATGAGTTGGGTTGAGCTTGAGGTGGAGGTTGGAATGGTTTAGGTTGGGTAGGAAATGATATAACCGGTAGAGGTTGGTAATGTTGTGGGTGTGATGGTGGAGGAGGTGCTTGATAAGATTGAGGGTTGTTATACCCTCCTTGATAAGCTTGGGGATTTGAAGTCCCCTCATTACGCCATCTAAAGTTAGGATCATCCCTCCATCCCAGGTTGTAAGTATTGGAGTACGGGTTTCCCCCACCTTGATTGTATTGCCCAATAGCATTGGCTTGGCCAAGTAAGGCTTCCTTAATCTCTGGGATAACCGGGCATGACGCAGTGTCATGCTCTTTGGTCTCACAAACCACACAACACATTCCCTTAGGCTCTTCACTCCCCACAACACTTATATTCTTAAACTCTAGAGCTTCTAATTTTCTCGCCATGGTGGCAAGCCTAGCATTCATATCATCAACTTCTTTCAATTGATATTTCGCCCCTTGCGTGTGTCGCGCCTAGATTTTTTGCACTTGAGGAATACACACATAAATGGAAAAAATGCTGTACTCTCTCGTTAGAACTCACCCTCCTAGAAGAATGAGTGCGACTAGGTTTGAATTGAAAATTGATTTGAATAAAGGGCTTTTGGAAAAAGGTTTGGAGTCGCCACCTAAGTTGATTAAGGTGAGTTAGGTCACCTAAAAACTAAGCATAATCCGAAACGTACACTTAGGGTTTTGAAAACGATGTTGAAAATATCTCCTCAAGAGAGGGTTTTTAAGAAAACAGGTTGTTTGGCAACCCTTGGAAAACATTTAGCCCTTTTTGAAAAAAAACTCCTTTTTGTTCTTTCAAAAACAGTGATCTAGGTTCAGAGGTTGGTTACGTGTAGGGAAGACGCACTAAGCCATCACCCTATCCCGCCCTTTCAGTACCTACATGTCAATCTACCCTAGATTCACCTATGAGAGTCTTTAACTAACTAATGTTCAATCCTATTCACTTTGAAAAACAATGTTTGAAAAGAAATGATGCATGGGATGCAAGTGCAAAATAAGAGGGAGTTGGAGAATAGATTTGGAAATAAATTTGAAAAGAAATTGATTTGATTTTAAAGAGATTTGAAATTGGATAGATTTGAAATTGAGAAGTTTTGGAAATTGAAAGCAGAGATTTGAAAATAGAAATTTGAAATTGGAAATTTGAAAATAGATTAGAGATTTGGAAAGATTTTGGAATTTGAAATTTGGAAGATATGGAGGAATTTGAAATTTGAAAGAAATTGTGACCGCACCTATGAGGGTTGCCGACGTATCCTTTTGGAAAAATCAGGTCAGTCGTAGTTCTGACAAGAGTCCGATTAGAAATAGAAGAGTTGATTTGGAAAAGAGATTGAATTGGAGGATTGAGAGATTGAACTTTTATTAGAAGATTTGAAAAGATTGGTTTTGAAAGACTTGGTTTTAGGAAACCTAGACTTAAGAACTTAAAAAAAAAGAAGAGTTGGATTTGACTTGGAAAGATTTTGAAAAAGAATTGACTTGAATATTAGACTTGGAAGATTGGAGAAAAATTGGGATTAGGGAAGGTTCGAATTTTGAAAGTTTCAAATTTGGAAAGTTTTATTTTTGGAAAGTTTTCGAATTAGGAAAGTTTCGAAATTAGGAAAGTGTTGTTTTAGGAAAGGTTTTGAAATAGGAAAGTGTTGAATTTAGAAATGTTTTGAATTAGGAAAAGTTTAGATTAAGAAAGGTTTAGAATTTGGAAAGTTTCAAGTTAAGAAAGTTTTGAATTTGAAAAGTTTAGAATTTTAGAAAGATTTTAAATTAATAAAGTTTTGAAAGTTGGAAAGTTTAGAAAACAAGGACGCTTTGAAAATAAGAAAGAAAGTTTTGAAATTTGGAAGGATTTGAAATTTGAAAAGTTTAAGATTTAGAAAGTTTTAGAGTTTGAATTTTAGAAAATCTTAAAATTAGGAAAGGTTTGAATTTAGGAAAAGTTTGAAAACTTAGGTTTGAAAAGTTAAGATTTGAAAAGAGGGTAGAATTAGGAAAGGGTTGAATTTTAGAATTTTAGGAAAGGTTTTTATGTTCAAGTTTTGGAAACTTAAGGTTTAGGAAAGTGGAGGGTTAGGAAGGATTTGAATTAGGAAAGATTTGGATTAGGAAGGGATTGGATTTTATTTTTTAAAAAGAAGTGTTTGATTTCGTTTCCAAAAACGGAGGATTGGATCTAGTTTCCTAAACGTGAAGATTGCATTTGGTCAAAGATTTGGAAAGGGAAGTTTTAGAAACCCTAAATTTGGAAAACTATAGTTTTGACGTAGAAAATAGATTTTGAAAATATCTATAGTTTTGATGTAGAAAACAAAAGGTTTTGGAAACCTAGATTTGGGGCAAAGTTTGAAAATCATGTTTTTGGAAAGAAAATTAGGATTTCCTAATTGTGAATTCTAGGGCTTGATTTGGGCTCTAAGGAGAGAGTTTTTGGAAAGTGCGTTTTTGGAAATGAAGGTTTTGAAAGGAAATCCTAGAGAGGAGTTTCTAGAGGAAAGATTTTGGAAAGAGAGTTTTTGGAAGGATTTTTGAGGAGAGTTTTTTAAGGAAAGAGACCTAGTGAACGTTTTTGGAAAGTGGATTTTGAAGAGTGCGTTTTGGAAAGGAGTTGAAAAAGGAGGTTTTGAAAATTAGATTTTCGGAAAGAGTTTTTTTTTAAAACAATTTTGGAAAGAAGAATTTTTGGAAAGTATGTTGAAAAAGAGATTTTTAGGAAGGGATTTTTGAAAAGAAAGCTTTTTGGAAAGTATAAAAACATCTCACTTTCCTAAAGTAATTCTAACCATAAGAGGGTTAGAACCACTTTAGGGAAGCGGCTTTGAAAACAACAAGAGTTGAAAATATGGACCATGAAAGTCACTTCAGATATAACACTTTCCTAAAGCAATCCTAGCCATGGAAAAGCTAGAATCACCCTAGGATTGTGATTTTAAAAACAAGTTTTTGAAAAGGGAATTTTGATGCAATTTTGAGAACAAGTTTGAAAACGATTTTGAAGACAACTTTGAAAACGGTTTTTAGAAGATGCAAGATCATGATATGCACAATGCAAATTTGGGGTTGTGAACATACAAGGCTAAGGCTTCACCACATAATCAAGGGGGCCGGACCCACGTGGTCTCCAGTTAGCCTAAAGGAAAGCCCTCGACACGGTGACCCTCCGATAATCTAATCTTACACATGGATCGGGAGTCCCCTTGTTTCAAGCATGCAAAGAAAGGGGGGGAAAGAGATGGGGGATTAAAATAGAGAAAAACCAAGTGGGTTAGGAGAGAGAAGAGAGAGGGGAAAGTGCGAAAATTTAAATGGAGAACCTACCTTGTATCTTGTTTATTTTGTGCGCCTTGCTTTCTTCGGTCTTCGTCTTGATCTTCGTCTTCAATCTTCAAGAGCCGCCCTCAATCTTCAAACTTCAGATTGCAACTCTTCAAGTCTTCGAAGGAGGGTTGAAGGTTAGGGTATGAGTGTATGGGGATGTGTATGAGTGTATAGGAGGCTAGGGTTTAGTGTATGGTGGTTAGGGTTTGGAAAACTTAAGGAGGCTAGGGTTTAGGGAGTGTTCAAGCTCTGTATATTGAATTATATGATTTTTAGATTGAGTTTGCGGATCCTTTCACGTTGGAAGAGGCTCTGTATTTATAGAGGTTGGACAACACTGGCGCCTGTTGCAGTGGTGCCAGGCCAAACTTTACACTGGCACTACTAGGAGTGGCGTCAGGCCAATTTTTGGCTTGGCGCCACTACAAGCATTTAGGAAATATTTAAGGTCGGCAAGAAACGTATCTTTGACTAGATTTGGGCGCCTGTACTAGTAACTACCATGCAATTTTTAGCCTAGCTTCACTAGAAGTGACTTTGGAAAATCCAAGAATGATTTGAAGGAGCCGGGAATGACCCGGAAGGCCGAAAAAGAGCAGGAACACTTAAAATAGTGTCCTGGAGGTATTTGACTTGAGAAATGAGGATAAGATGGGTCGGAAAGGTTGACCAGGCCTTTAGGGGCAAAACGGTCAATCGGACCGGGAAACTGCCGGGACAGACTCAGATTGTCTCGGAAGAAGACTTGGGATCTGGAAACATTATTCAGAATATTCCCAGAGGTTTCCGGTTTGATTCCCAGAGCTGGCGTGGTCGGAAAAGCCCATTAGGGGCAAATCGGTCATTTTGTACCGGGTTTGCCGGAACTGACTCGGAATGATCTGGAAAGATAAGGAAAGGTTGAGAATACTATAAGAAGCAATCTTAGGAGATTACCGATTTGATACCCAGAGCCGGTGTGGTCGAAAAAGGAGACCGGCCCACTAGGGTCAAAACGGTCATTTTTTACTAGGTTGGCCGAAACTGACTCGGAATGATTCGGAAAGGTAAAGGAAGGTTGAGAATACAATAAGAAGTAATCTCAGAGGGTTACCGGTTTGATACCCAAAGCCGGTGTGGTTCACGGGGCATTCAGATGCCTAGGGACAAAATGGTCATCTTGACCGGAAAGTCTCGAAAGAGGTCCAAAGGGCAGTTTGGTCATTTTTCACCGAAGTGGGCTAACAGACACTGGTGTTGACCTGGGTTTTGAGTGTTTCTACCATTCTGACGGCGGTCGTCATGATACAGGGGTTTGTTGGCAATTCCCTATATCGAACTATTTGTCAGTATTTCCGCTAATCTAACGGTTATGATATTTATGAGTATTTTTGCTACTCGGACCGTCTCGAGGAATAAACTGTCTCGAGAGAGGGATTGGAAAGGGGTCTTACAACCTTCGAAAAGACATGCCCGGTTTGCAACTGTCTCGAGGAATAAACTGTCTCGAGAGAGGGGTTGGAAAGGGGACTTACCGTCTCTGAAAAAATGAGCCTGATTTGGAACCGTCTCGAGCAATAAACTGTCTCAAGAGAGGGATTGGAAAGGAGACTTATCATCTTCGAAAAGGCGTACCTGATTAGGAACCGTCTCGAGGAATAAACTGTCTTGAGAGAGGGATTGGAAAGGGGACTTATCGTCTCCGAAAAGACGTGCCTGATTTGGAACCGTCTTGAGGAATAAACTGTCTCGAGAGAGAGATTAAAAAGGGGACTTATCGTCTCCGAAAAGACGTGCCTGATTTGGAACCGTCTTGAGGAATAAACTGTCGAGAGAGAGGGATTGGAAAGGGGACTTATCGTCTCCGAAAAGACGTGCCTGATTTGGAACCGTCACGAGGAATAAACTGTCTTGAGAGAGGGATTGGAAAGGACAATGCCCCTAAGGGCATTTTGGTCATTTTGCCTCTATTTAGGCTTGGCGGGCTCGCGAAGCGATGGACAGATGGGATTTTGACTTAGAAAGTTGGTTTCGGTTGGAATATGCCCATAATGACTTGAATACAAGTCTGGACGGAGTGTAGACTGCCGAGCGGTCAAAAATGAGGTGCTTATAGCGTGTTTGGTCTACCTTTGGGATTTTGGGTAGTCGCTCAATCATTAGCCAAATTAGTAAGGTAGTCAAAGTATGAATAAGATTCGTTAGGTTGCTTATTCATAAATGTTCCCGCGCACATAGTCTCAACGAATTGCTTGAGTTGGGGCGTTAAATAAGAGTAAAAGATGTTGATAATGTGCCATTCGCCAAAGCCATGGTGTGGGCAATAAACTAAAAGCTCTTTAAACCGCTCCCAACACTGAAAAATGATTCTCCCAACATTGGAGAAAATTGTGAGATTTGGCGTCTAAGCGCCTTCGTTCTATTTTTCGAAAATTTTTTTTTTCAAAAACTCTCCTTGAAGAGTTTGCCAAGAGTGGATGGAAAGTGGTCTCAAAGAATTGAACCACGTCTTGGCAGTGTCCTTTAAACAAAATGGAAAGATTTTAAGAAAAAATATTTTCCGTGGACACGAGTTGTCCATCACTAAGGAGCATGCATCCTCAAATTCCTTGATGAAGGCATAAGGCCTTTCCGAATCAACTCCATGGAATTAAGGAAGCAATTGCATCATGCCTGGCCTTATGTTTAAAGTGGCATAATGGGGTGGAATAACAAGGCAAGAACTCGGTGCTTGCCGCGGTGGGTTCAAGAAATCTCTCATTCGGAATTGGGGAGCCCCCATGTCCCCATGGTTGCTCGCATTTTCCATGTTCTCACCCCCTAAACCATGGGCCGAATGTAAAGGAGAGTGTTGTGGCAATCCACCCATCGGTGGGTTTGGTAAAATATTTGGAATGGGTGGAGTAACATTAGGTAGCCTACCTTCGGGATTTTGGTCATCCATAGGAGGTGAACCTAGGTCGTCTACTAATGAAATTTCGGGAGAAGGTGTGTTAGTCGGTGATGGTGGGTCAACTCGTAAAAGGCGTCTATTATTAATTCGTGCCCAATGGGACATGCAAATGTAATGCACAAATAGTATGCCTCAATCCTAGTCAACACATCATACACAAACAATATATATATGTTGGACAACGGCCTTTTCTCTTTACCGGACAATGGCTTTTCAACTCCAATCTCCCACTTCACGTGCTAAATTACCATCGATAAGCAAATAAAGCGCACACTAACCTAACTCCTCTAATGCTCCTAACAATATGCAATGCTACTAGTTAATCAAACAAAAGAAACCATTGAAAAGAAAGAAATAAAAATCCTAACATGGTATCCACATTGAGTTTGAAGAAATTACCTAGGCCCGAAGCCGTAGATGCTTCCCTCGTAGGTGGGTGATCAATTCCCACCTTATTTTTACGATTTGCAATTTTTTTCATTTTCGCATTTTGCTCGTTCCTTCAAGTCCCCGGCAACGGTGCCAAAACTTGACTCGTCCTTTCCACGCTCACCGTGATGGAGGTGCTTGTAGTTTAAGTGGGAATACTACCACTATCGTGTTCTCCCATGAGACTTGTGCCAATCTAGCAATAGAAACGAGTAGAGTTTAGAAACTTATTCAAATTGCAACTGCAAACCAAGAGTGGAATCGATGGCTATGTTAGCTAAAATTGAATGAAAATCTTTTGGTGTTTGAGGGTTTGGTTTACTAGCAACTAGGCAAATAATTAAAATGAAAATGAAACTTACAACTTGATTCTAGCTAAAGTAATTTGACAACTGTGAAAATTCGACTACAACAACCATAATTATGACTAAATTGACTCTAGATTTAATCGAAATTCCAAATGAGCGCAAGTAAGGATTTAACTTGATTAAAAAGGAGATTTGGGTTCAAATGTTCCAATCTACCAATTCTAGCACGGAATTTGAAAGGGAAAATTTGGGTTAACTAAAATTAAGAACTGTCCAAAGGCCCTTGATTCGGAAAATTTAGCTTTGAAAATTTGTGGATCTCTAATTATTTTGGAATTAAGTTTTATCACCATTAATGGGTTCCTTAGAAATAGTCACATGTTACTAACTATGATTATAGATTTAAGATTTCTACAACAACTAATTCCAATATAATTAGAGAAAATGATGCAAAAGAGATATTCAACAAGATTAAAGACTCCCCTTTCATTTTCTATGCCATCCTTGGTAGATCTTCACATTTGTTCCCAAACAATAAGCTTAGCATGAAGATTCCATGGTTGAAAGCTTTCCAAAGTGTAGAAATAACACCTTGACTTCAAATCAAAAGTGTATAAATGTATTGAACTATAGAAAATGTGAGAGATTACATTTCAACAACACTAAAAATCTATCTAAACACTTCCCAAAGCCCTAAATACAACAATGTAAAGTAAATATAAGCAAAATACATATTTTTCCCCTATTCTCCCTCTCTACCCGTGGTAGAAACCCTAAAAAATAACATAACCTCACTTTTCCTTCGATTGCTCGGTTGTAGGGCAAATCTGCGCACACCGTCCGAAGTGCGTCCTAAGACCGTCTAAATAGCATCCGGACGCATCGTCCGGACGGTGCCATAACCGTTCGGATGGTTATTTCACCGTTTGGACGGTCTTCAGATGAGGAATCTCGGCTCTGTATTTCTTCGAACGAAAAAAGACAACTCTGTAATGGCTTAGAATGGGAAAAATGGACTCTGGAACGGCTTTGAACGGGAAATACCGACTCTGGAACTCCAATCTCCATCGTAGCGTCCGAACGGTAATTCGCCCGTTCGAACGGGGCGCCGAACGGTGTAGGCATCCGAACGGTCATTTTGTCCATTCGAACGCACCGTCCGAACGGTTCGTCCGGATGGACTTCTTCTCTTTAAGCCCTTTTTTCACCATTTTATCACCAAAAACCTACAATACACATGAAAAACCACTTTAAACTAGTTTATTGCTAAAAATCTATTCTAATACCCATATAGAGGCTAACAAATATTTAATTAGGGGACAAAGATTACACTTTTAGAGTGGAATCAATGATTTGTGTGTCTTTACTAGTATCATGTTTTTATATATTTGTGACATTTTTCTAATATTTCATATATTTAAACTATTAAGATTGTAGTCCTTTGGCTCTGTCTAGATTCTCTCAACCTTTGGGTTGCTCCCCTCTGGCTCTGTCCAGATTTGTTCCTCCATTCTAACATTTTCTCCGTCCTTCACCCTGTCCATGATTACCTAATTTAGTTTTCCACTCCTATTCTTTCTTGCCTCCTCTCTCCCCATCTTAATTTTCTTCCTTATTATCTCAATTGATTTTGTTTTCCCCTGGTGGTCATTTCTACTGTAATCTAATTTTTTTTTTTAAGTGGTGAGTTCCAGTGAAGGCATCATGGTGGATTGGGATGGAGATGCCCAATCAAATTTAGCTCTAAATCTTGAAGAAATGCTTGAAGACTCAACTAATGGCCCAAAATATGTACTTATTGGTAAGATTATCTCCTCTAAGTCTATCAATAAACAAGGGATCTCTAATATCCTCAAGGCGGCTTAGCGGACAGGAGAAAATTTCTCAATCACTCTCTGGGGTAAAAAATTATATGGATTTTCTTTCAATCTTGAGGAAGATATGATGAAAATCTCTCAACTATCTCCATGGTCTATCATGGGAGGACTTTTGGTGTTAAGGAGATGGGAGCATCACAAAGCTATTGAAGAACACAACTTCCCCTACACGCCTTTTTGGGTTTAGATGCATGGTTTTCTCCTCAGTCACATGAACTCAAAGAATGGGCGAATCATAGCAAAGTCGATTGGAAAAGTAATTCTGGTTGAGAACCTCAAGTCTGATGAAGGGGCAGTAACCAACTACCTTTGCATAAGGGTATGGATTGATATCACCAAACCTTTTTCATCTCACCAGAAAAGACATAGATGATCGATGGATCAAATTGAAGTATGAACGATTATCAGACTATTATTATAATTGTGGCTACATTGGACATCTTCATAAGCCCATTTCGAGGCTAAGCCTAAAGGGCATTGTCCAGCCATATAAATTGAAGGAAAAGCCCAAGAGACTGGGGAATGCTGTATCATCAAACATAAGTCCAGAAGAAATGAAAGCTCAAATCCAATCTTCAAGGTCAGTCCAGAATATTATGGGGTTAGATGATGTTTTTAAGAGAATTCTTTCTTTCAAAAGAAAAGATCTTCCCTTAGCTATCTCTAGCTCTCGCCAAGTCCGTATGAAACACAGCAATGGAGTTTCCAGTTTTCAGATGGAGGAAAGCAAGATAGAATCAGAGAAGGCAAATGTTGAATATACAAAGGAAGAGCACTCTAGTCTTTAGTCGAAAGGTATTACTAGGAAACTCTTAAAACCAAGAAAGAGAAGTAAAGAGGCAGAGCATCATAAAGTAGTGAATCAAAATCTGGTTCAAATATCAGTGAAACAGTCCTACTCTATTGAAATGGAAGAAAAAATTCATTGTTCTTATGATCCTTGTGTGGATGTGGAGTTTGTCCCGAGTTCCATACCTTATGAAAGTAGTGATTCTATACATGAAGTGGTAGTGGTGGCTGGCCTAAGACAGCCACAAGAGCCATGTTAATACGCTCCTGGAACTATCAAGGAGTTGGGTGATCCTTGACAGTCCATGGTCTAGGAGAGTTTTTGTCCACTCATCGCCCCTCCGTTGTTTTTCTGACGGAGACAAAGAATAATTCTAAGATGGTAGATAATTTACGGAGGTCTCTCAAGCATGACAATAGGAGTTATGTTGATCCAGTGGGCTTATCTAGAGGGTTGGCTATTTGGTGGAAAAACGATATTCCGTTGGTGATTGATACCACGAGCTCAAATATTATTCATGCCCATGTTAATGGCAGTGGAGTTAGGATGTCGTGGGCAATTTCTTTTGTTTATTGTAATCCAAGTTCTAAAGGTAAGAAAGATGTGTGGGATTGTTTGAGGAAGATATTAGCAACAGAAGTTCTCCCTTGGGTTTGTATAGGTGACTTTAATGATGTGGCTGTAGCTAGTGAGAAAGTTGGGGGGGGGGGGGGGGGGATCTCCCTAAGAATAAGAGACTTTTGGCATTTCAATCCATGATGTCAGATTGTGAACTTTTGGATCTTGAGTTTAAGGGACAACAGTTTACTTGGTTAAACAAGAGGATCAATAATGGAGTTATTATGGAGCATATTGATAGAGCTTATGCTAATAGGGCTTGGAGAGTAGCCTTTCCTCAAGCTTCGGTCTTCACTGAAGTGGCTATTGGATCAGATCATAGCCCTATTATCTTGTTTACAGATTTTCCTTTAAAAAAAGTAAAAAAGCAATTTAGATTCGAATCAATGTGGACAATGGAGGATAAATATGGGGAGATTATCTCTACAAGCTGGGAATACGGGGTGGAGGGCTCTGCAATATTTCAATTTTCAAAAAAGTTATCTAAGTGCAGGCACAATTTACAAACATGGCATCAAGCTAACTTTTGAGCCTTAAAGAATCAGATAGGAGATTTGAAATCTAAGATAGCTCAGATCCAGTGCCTTCCTTATTCAACAGATTTAAGAGGTGAGGAAAGAATGCTAATGGATCAATTGGAAAGATTATTGGAGAAAGAAGTTACATATTAGCATCAAAGGTCCAGGGTGAACTGGTTAAGGATAGGGGACAAGAACACTAGCTTCTTCCATTTAACTACTATCCAACAAAGACAGAGGAATCAGATTGTTAAACTCAAAGACAATGAGGGTAAATGGCAATTAGATCCTACTACCTTGTCAAGAATTATATCATCCTACTTCCAAGAGTAGTTCCGGGCTCTAGATCATAGGGATTTCAATCAAATTCTAAGTTGTGTTGAGCAACAAGTATCCCCTGAAATGAATGCCCAACTGACAAGCCTTATTACTGATGAAGAAATTAAAACAACTGCTTTCCAATTAGGGCCTTTAAAAGCACCTGGACCAGATGGCTTCTTTGGTATATTCTATCAAAAGTATTGACATTCTATTTAGTGAAGCTTCAGTGAGGCTATCAAAAGCTTTTTCAGAGGAGGTTTCTTATTGAAGGATTTAAACCAAACCAATATTACATTGATTCCGAAAATCCCTCATCCTGAGAATATCTCTTAATTTCGCCCTATCAGCCTTTGCAATTTTAGCTAGAAGGTTATTGCAAAGATCTTGGCAAATCGGCTCAAGCCTTTATTGGGGAATCTTATATTTGAAAACCAATCGACCTTCATTCAAGGAAGACAAATTCAAAACAACATTATTATTGCTCACAAAATGTTCCATCACCTTAAGCATAAAAAGGGAGGCAATTTTGCTACAATGGCAATCAAGTTGGACCTGAATAAGGCCTATGACAGCATGTGCTGGGATTTTCTCGAAGAAGTTATGCGAAGGATGGGTTTTTGCAAGAAATGGGTCGGTTGGATTATGCAATGCATATCCACATTGAGATATTCTATATTGGTTAATGGGGAAAGTATTGCTGATGTTTTTTCGAAATGAGGTTTAAGGCATGGAGATCCAATATCTCCATATTTATTTCTCATGGTAGCTGATGTCCTGTCTAGGCTTCTCTCAAAGGCTCATTCACAAGGGCTGATTACTGGTGTAAAGATTAAAAAAAGGTGTCCTCCAATTTCTCATTTGCTTTTTGCAGATGATTCTCTGGTTTTTATCAAATCTGACTTACTAGAATGTGCTAGTCTATTACAAATTCTCAATAGTTTTGGGAAGGCATTAGGTCAAGTGATAAACTTAAATAAATCTAGTGTGTTTTTCTTAGCTAATACTACAGCAGATGATAGGGAGGCCATTCTTAGCTGCTTGAATATGAAGATGCTAGATAGCAAGTCTAAATACCTCGATCTTCCAACTTCATGGGGGAGATCAAAAGGAGAGGCCATCGCTTATATCAGAGATAGAGTTCTTGGTAAAGTCTAGGGGTGGAAAGAAAATTTTTTGTCAGCAGCAGGTAAAGAGACTGCTTAAATTAGTGGCACAAGCGATACCTATGTTTCCTATGCTGTGCTTTAAACTTCCTTCTTCCTTTTGCAATAGTATTAATGTTGTTACTCATAAGTTCTGGTGGAGTTAATGATGAGGTTGGGGGGGGGGGGGGAGATCCATTAGTGTGATTGAGAGAGCATGATAGATCCTAAGGGCCAAGGAGGGATTGGGTTCCGCTAGTTGAAAAGTTTTAACATTGCTTTGCTTGCTAAATAGTTTTGGAGACTAATCAAGAATCCACCCCAATTATGGGCTAAAGTTATTAACGAGATTTATTTCCCAGACATTTATGCTCTTCAAGCAAAAAAGGGATATAAACCTTCGTGGATATGGAATAGCCTGTTGTTAGGTAGAGAGCTGATCTCTGGAAGAAGGTGTGGCACCTTCCTTATCTTCCTAAGGTCCAGCGTTTCATATGGAAAGTCATCAAAAATGCTGTGGCTACCAAGGAGAATATTCATCGTCGCAAATGTAGTCGGGATTCCATGTGCCCGATATGCCACAATGAACTAGAATCTGTTGAGCATTTGCTGTTTCGGTGTGATTGGACAAGACCAATATGGTTTGGAAGCTCCCTATCCTACTTAGTAAATGGTGAAGCTATTTCTTCTTCAGAAAAGTGGTTTGAAAAGATCCTCCCCACCTCGGAGATGGGCATTTGTGATTCCAGATTGCATGCTATTATAGCTAACCTGTGTTGGGCTATATAGAAGGCTAGGAATGACTATGTGTTCAATAGTGTTCACCCCAATCCTGCTGCCACCATTGACAAAGCTTGTTTGGCATCTGAAGACTTTCTCTCAGCAGTGTATAGTCCAGAAGCGCAAAATGGAGGCCCTCCTCCAGATTCTTCTCCTTGTTGGTTTACCTCCCGAACCTGGTTTTATTAAGTTTAATTGTGATGGAGCCTTTTTGGTCCATAGCAAGAAAGCTACCTATGTTGTGGTGGTGAGAAATGATTGCACTACGAATTTCGGAAGAATGAAGGTGTTGTCTGCTTTGGCTGCTGAGGCTTGGGCAATAAGAGATGCCATCTTTGAGTCCAATGCTAAGAATCTCATTTCTATGCTCTCCCAACCACCAGAGATTTGTTTCTGGTAAGTGAGGGTTATAGTTAATGATGTTGCTATGTGGAAACCTTCTTATAATTGGTCTTTCACTTGGTGTAGGCGGCAAGCTAATTTAGTGACTCATTGGATAGCTTCGAAGGTTTGTTCAGATTTAGCTAGTTCTGATCGTCCTTTGGTTTTCTTTTCGGCTGATCTTCATAGGCTAGTAGAGGATGACCGGGCTTTTATTTCTTAGTCTTTCGTTTTGTTTTGGTTGTATGTCTCTCTTCAAAAAAAAAAAAAACTATTAAACATACTATTATATAACTTCTTATTACAGGTCAAAATATTAAATTAAATACTAGAATTGATGAATTAACATATTTTTATATCAAGTTAACTGTTTGTTAATAATATATTTTATAAAATTCATGTATGTGAGACAAAAAAAATTATCCACTAACATGTATAAGAAGAAATTGCCTATAAATATTACTCTATTTTTTTTGTCCCAACTATTTAACTAATTTTTCTATGATACGTGTGTTATATATATTCATATTTTTTACGTTCTCGTATTTTTATGCCTAATTAATTTTACCACATTTTACAAAAAAATCATATTAAGTCCGTATGTATTAAGTACCATTCTTTTGCCGTTCTATATTTTACTAACCATGTTTATAAGACCAATACCCAACAATAAAAAAACACATATTTGGTCTCAGTACTAAATAAGTTTTTTTTTTTTTACTGTTTTGCAAAGCTACCATTTACTACAATCAAAGTGAAAAAGTTTGTTACCATTAACATTGACATACTGCTGAGACTGATCTTTTTCTGTTAAGTAGCGGTACCATGAAAACCAGGTACTGTAGTCGTTCTACCCATTTTATATGGGGGGTAGTATATTTCATTCAAGTGAATCTTACAAAGTTACAAGGCTTTTTATTGTGTTTATGCATGTATTTTATTCACTGAATGCCTCACTTTCACTGCTTCACACACCATGACGAAGTTAAGGTGCATTCTACTCTCCTGAAGTGGGTGTATAATTGTACCATTTCTATACATCAAAGTTACTGTCACGGATTCTCTCTGAACGCACTGTTCGATAAGGTTTATAGCCTGTTGCGTATTTTTTATTTTTTTTATTCCATCAGAATAAGACAAACAAAAAGAAAGAGGCTAAAATCTCTCAAAAGCAACTCTTACCATATCTGCTACAAGCAAACTTCTAACACCCTCAGGTTGTTTTAGACCTGCAGTAGCCAAGTAATGTGCACACTGATTGCCTTCTATATGGCAATGAGTAACGGAGCACCTGCACCTCGACATAATGAATTTTGCATCTTTAATTAGGGCTCTATACTGGTTATTCTGAACAGTTTTCTCTTGGAGCAGTTGGATCGCATCTTGCGCGAGGAAAGCGAAGCAAAAGTAAAAAGAAAGAAAAATTATTTTTTCCTTTTGCTTGGTTTTGTAAAAAAAAAAAATGAGAAAAAAAGTAAAAGAAAAGGAGAGAGAGAGTAATTATTTATTTATTTATTTATTTTTTAGTTCTCTCTTCCTTTCTCTCCCATATAGAATCAAATAAAAAAAAATAATTTGAAATATTTTTCACTTCCCTTCTCTTCCTTTTCCAAAGTTCTAAACAGGTTGAAGGATCTTTCAGATCGCATGGATCCTTTTTTTTATAATGTAAAGTGAAAATTATTATTAAATTTGAAGTCCTTATGGAGCATTCTAAAGTAATACCGAATTTTTTTCTTTTTTTCTCAACTTACTTTTACTTTTTTTGGAGAATAAGCAGAACCTCATTCATAATATATAGAGAAGCAAAAATGCAGGAAGACAGATTACAAGGGGAGTCTTAGGACCAAGCCTGTCCCTAGAGGAAGACAAAAGTTAAAAGGCAGAACTACAGCAATAGCCCAAGGAAAATCAAAAGCAATAGGCAAACAAATAGCGCAAGCTGAAGATTCTGCAAATCCCAACAGCCTAGAAATCCATGACAACCGTAAAAAAAGACCTACTTTTAGGAACCAAATCAGAAATTTATGTTAGAGGGTCAAGAATAGCCCTATAAAAATATTAAAACTAATAATGCAAGCTATATTTAATTTTTAAAAATAAAAAAATAACATCAATTTAACTAAGATATGACAGTAAGGTGTTACAGTTTTTTTTTTTATATTTTTTGTTGATATGTATGTATCAAGTGTGTTATCATCATGTGACGTTTGACGACACTTCAGGTCACAAAATCCATCTATGATTAAATCTCCACTAGATTTTTCAGCAAATTCTATTTCAATGTATACAATCAAAACATTTGTGAGAAAATTATTTTTCATCTGTTTTGAAATTTAGTTTTAATAATATTATAGCCGAAAATGTACATTTTGTAGCAGTAGTAGAAACCAGAAGGGTGAAAATAAGTCTAACCAACTTATAAAGAAAATAGAAACTTCTGCTTTCTTTACTAAATTTTACCCTAAATCTTAATTAATTAGGCATAAAGAAACATAAAACTTAGGCCACAGACAAAGCAATTCACAAATAACTAAAAAAATTAGCACAAATAACAACAAAAATAGGGCCACAATATGAATTGCAAAAACTGATAAATATAATATTTTTAAACTTAAAGAGAGCCACTTTACCATGCAATAATTTTTGAGTCTTAATTTGTACTATATCTCATGAATTTTTTTTTTTTTTTTTTAAACATTAGGAGGGCATGGTCCTCTTGGTTTTGAATAGCTTCGTCCCTGCCTACTTTGTCAGCTTTGTCACATCCGCAGAAGCTCTTGTGAAATGCACCTATATAAATATAATATTAGGGGGTTGATTAGTTACCGTTTACCTCTTGTAGCCACCGAAAATCACAGGATCTATTATGGTTCAAAGTGAACGGAAAACCCTTTTGATTTAGGTTTACCCACAAAATTAATAAAAATTATTAAAATTAAATGCGATTACATCATAAGAGCATTTTGACCATTTCATCTATTAAAATGGACCATTAAAAAGATAATTTTGTCCCTGTCGTATCAAAATAAAAAGGGAAGCCTTCGTAGGGTATTTTTGTCAGTTTCCTTAATCAATTACTATCCCGGTCGTAGCAACTTACTCCTTCCAAGTAGGTGGACTAAATGCCCTCCACTCAAAGTGGCCAATTGGGATCAAATATCTGTTAATCCCCGAACTCAACTAGTCAAATATTCAAAATATAGTTTGGATCTATAGTTGGTTACTGTGTGTATTCTTCAATCATTTCTATATTGAGATTTTACATAAAACTTATGTAATTAACTAGAGAAATAGCAACTGTAATTATTGTGCTTTTCTAATTATTTTAAATATTATAAATTTAATGAAGAGCAGGATTAGTCTAGTAGTAGTGGTATCTTGATTGTACTCTAAAAGTATAATCTACATGCCTTAAGTAGTTCATTGTTAGACCTCAAGTAGGACTAATTATGTAATTTTAGTCCTAACTTGTATCTAACTTGTAATGTTTGATGTAAACAAAACTCCAAGCTTAAAAGGGATGACATTGGGTGAAAAGGAGAAATATCATTCAAATAGTTGCATACGGCGTTTGAACAATTGACCTCAGCACACGTCAGCCATTTGAACGGTGGATCTTGTATTTGAACGGTGCACAAGAGTGTTTGAACACTGCGTCAAACGAACCCAAGCGTCAGAAACTTCAGAGAGATGTTTTTACCATTCGAATCAGGTCTAAAGTCTGTTCGAGAGATTCAAAGAGCTATCATTCTCGTCCGTTGAGAGTCTGAAGACCGTTCGATCGGGCATTTAAACGGTGGTTATTGGCATTTTAACGGTTCAAGACATTCTGGATTTTTGGAAGCCTATAAAAGCTAGGTTTGAAGTTGTTTTTAGGGTTAGCTTTTCATTATTTGTTGATGAGAGTTTAGCAACAGCTTTTGAGAGTTTTCTAAGTGCTTCTAGTTCTAGTTCTTCATAATTTTCTCAATTTTTGTAATCAGAATTCTAGGCTTCAGTTAATTCAACATATTTTCATTATACAATTGTGTTATTTTTTGAAGATAAGAAGCTAAATATACTATTGGGATCGATTGTGAAGATCAGTTGAAGATCTCAAATGAATAATAGAGGTAAATTAGTTTCTAATGTTTAAATCTTCTTCTTGTTAATTTTTTAGGATTAAACCCTAGATATTTATGAAAATGTAGATGTTTGATTATACTTGGTAATATTTATGCATGAACCCTAGTTCGGTATATTTACTGCACAAGTTGATGGTATGCATCTATGATGCTAAACCTGATTTATTTTAGGTTTGATTGTTAAAAATAAATGTTTTTATTACTAAATCCTTTGAATCAAAGACTCACGATGCAGTCAATGATTTGAGTTATTAAACATCTCTATTGGTATTTTGGGTGAAGTAATTGGTTGGATCAATTGGTCTCGAGACCTCCTTTTATTAATTTAAACCATTTTCATAGACTAGTTTAGAATAAACAAACACCTTTCAAAGTATTGATTTTGGATTTTTTTAGAAGTAGTTCGTTGTTTTGTGTGAAATGAGAGGGGTGATACACGCTCTCCATCATCTTGTTATATGTCCCTAAGGATTCAACCCTGCACTTCACTGGGTTATACTACTTCGCCATCATAATCTTGGGATTACCTTCGGTCATGTCTGAGGACACCAATTGGTGCAAGTCAAATTTTGACACCGTTGTCGGGGACAATTTGTGCAATTGATTGCAAGAGGCGTGCCAAAACACAAACCTTTGTCATTGCAAAATAAGCAAGTTGCTTCACCATCTTCAACTATAACGGAGGAATCGTCGGTTAAGGCCTAATCGGTAACTTCATTTATGTGCTAGAATTTAGGACTTCTATGTTTTTTTTCTGTCTTTTTAGCTGTCTAGGCATATGTCAATTAGGAGGAGGATTGTATAGGTGAATAGGCTTTTGTGCTAAATTTTTGTTGGTAGTATAACTTTGCCTAAAGAGATTGCTGGTTTGACTGTGTTGTTTTTATTTTTGATTAAATCAGTGGTTATATTTGTGTGAAGATTAGAGGGATGGAAGGAAATTGTGAATTTCTTGTTGTAGAGGCGCGAATAGTCTCTTATGTGTGTATTGTATATGTATGTCATCGTACATTAGAGATATTCACAACCGTCTTATTAGAATCGATTATTTGCTGAATCTTTCACCCGATTACCTTACTCCATCACCTAGTAAATCCACGCCAATCAATCTACCACATTTTCCCTTGATAGTTAATCTCGGACCTATTCCCATGACTAATATTAATGATGGGGTGCTCCTATCGGGACTTAACCCCAATGACGATCTCAATAGGGTAGATCCCTATAAAATAATTTAGGGGAAGTAGGAGTTCACATTCGTGGGAATACATGAATCATGCAAGGTAAACCCCTACATCATGTAGAGTACTTCTCACGCAACAAGCCACGATAAATCTAAAGTCGGGAATGCTTCAGGCCTTGCTCACTTTCCATGTTATGGATTCTGAAAAGCTATACACCTATCTTAAGGACTTTGAAGATGCTTGCTCCATTTTCTAGAATAACTATGTCCAAGGGAAGTTTTACTTCTAAAATTTTTCCCGTTCATATTGAAGGACAAGGCTAAGAGATGGTTTAATTCTTAAGGCCTATGTACATTCACTCTTGGAATACACAGCAAGGAAAATTCTTGAAATTTTTTTTTCCTAAACATAGAACTAAGGTTGTTTGTCGCCAAATCTCTCAATTCGCCCCAATGATTGGTGAATCTTCCTATCAATGTCGGCAGCGGTGTAAATAATTGGTACTCTTGTCCACACCATGGGTTTACGTAATAGCATATTATTAATACTTTCTATTCATCTCTGATCCTACAATTTAAACAATTTGTCAAGTCTACGTTTATTGGAACTTTATATGATAAACAATCGGATAACGCATACAATTATTTTGATTACTTGGCAAATTGGCAAGAGACTGTGCTACAACAGGGATCTAAAATCTTGAGGCTAGACCCAACTCACAACTGGAGGATAGGTATCAATCTAGGGAAGTAGAGGATTTGCATACTAAAATTAATACACTTACTCGAAAATTGGAGTCTATGGAGTTGAATAAAGTTAATGAGCCACCTAAGGTTATGAGTTGTTTAGTGTGTGATACAATGGAACATGACACTATGCATGTCGTATCATACCAGGTTTTAAGGAGGTTTTGCATGGTCAAGCCAATGCGGTTGGCTAATACCGGAGTGCATTTGGTGACCAAAAGAAATAGGGCAACCCTTACTCCAGTACATACAATCCGAGTTAGCAGAATCACCCTAATTTTGGGTGGAGAAATGAGGGTCCTTCAAACCCACAAGGCTTTCAAGAAGGGTTTAAAAACCTTCAACCATTTCAACCACAACCGTGTCCCCCTTAATAACCTATGGTATTTCAATCTCAAGCTAATTCTTAGTCAAATCCTTTACACGAAGTTGGAAGATAACATGTAGCAAATGACGAATGACCAAGGAGGGCTTACTGGTAGGGTGGACTATCACACTAGGTTGTTGAAGGATATCCAAAAGAACATGGCTATTATGACACAAGCTTTCACTCAAACCATATCGAGGACATTTCTGGCCCAACCCTTACCTAACCTGACTAGACTAATACCTATAATTGAAACTAAGACTGATCCTTATTCTAGTCAAGATCAAGTTAATGCAATCACAACTCTAAGAAGTGAAAAAGTTATTGATAAAACCATTTCACTTAAGAAGGACCTCCCTAGGGGTGGTGATCAAAGGAAGGGAATTGTGAGTGAACTTGTGAGGGTGGGAGATGAGAGAGGACATGAGAGAAAGGGGAAGGAGAGTGATAAAGTGCAATTTGAGCCAATCATAGATGAGGGTATTAATGTGATGAAACATGCTCCATTCCCTAGTAAATTGTTTAAACCTAAGGATAAGCTGTTAAATTCTGAAATCTATGAACTATTTAAACAAGTTAAGATTAATATTCCTCTCTTGGATGCCATTAAACAAAATCTTTATTATGTGAAGTTTTTAAAACAATTCTGTCCAATCAAGCCTAAACTTCGTGTACATAAAGAGGTTGTTTTGACTGAGCTAGTAAGTACTATTTTACAACATAATGTCCCCCCCAAATATAAGGATCTCGAATGTCCTACCATGTCATGTATTATTGGGAAGCATAAAATTGGACAAGCTTTGCTTGATCTCGAGGCTAGTGTGAATTTACTCTCCTATTCGGTATATGAACAATTAGGTCTTGGTGAGCTTTAACCCACTAGCATTATTCTTCAACTTGCCGACCACTCTCTTAAAATACCTTGAGGAGTTGTGGAGGATGTGTTGGTCCAAGTGGATAAGTTTTATTTTCCTATTGATTTTGTTGTCTTGGACTCACTTCCTCACGAGAATGCTAGCACTATAATTCCGGTTATCTTAGGTCGCCCATTTCTTGCTTCATCTAATGCTTTGATTAATTGTAAGAGTGGTGACATGTAGCTTTCCTTTGGTATATGACCTCGGACTTGAACAACTTCAATCCTAGCAAATCATTAGGGGTAGGGTCTAGTGATGATACGATCTATGGAGTTAACATGGTCCATACACTTATGCATGATCTGTTTTGAATTTTTTGATTTTTTTAGTGCTTTCACCATGTGTTTTATTGGTATCTCTGAGCTTCAAGTTAATGAGAGTTCTGATCTAGCACATGGTTCTTTGGTGAACCTATTACAAGTGTTCATGATCATGGACGGGTTACTTCAATCAGAGGCAATGTGTCGAGTTGGTATTGAGTGACGGTCTACTTGATCCTTGACTCTGTGTAGTGTATTTTAGTAAAGTAGATTAGTTTTTTTTGTTAGTTTTAGCTTTTTAATTTTTCCCTTGTTTTTTTTTGCCCCGAGGGGGGGGGGGGGGGGTGGGGGGGGGGGCTGTCTGTTGACATCCTTGTTTTTGTTCTTTCTTCCCTTAGCTCGTTCTGCATTAGCCTTATTCTCATGCATTGAGGACATTGCATGACTGTAGTTGGGGAGATAAGTAGTTTGGTTTTGTCGGTTTTGTTTTATTATTTGGGTTTTGTTTTGTTGTTTGCATAAAAAAAAAAGTATATATGTTGTTCATTATACTTCAAACATCGTCATGATTTATGGATCAATTTTAGGTGTTGCTCTATTTTTCCTATCTTTCAGACACTTGAGTTCTTCAGTACATGTTTGAGTATCAAATGATTCGGGTATTACAGTTTGTATCTTTGACATATTTATATATATTTTCATTGAATTTTATTATTAATAATGGATGTGTTGGAGAGGATTTTATGAGAACTATATCAATATTCTTATCTATTTGATCTCAAATTTGAGGATGATTAGAGTGTTGCATTAGACTAGTCTTGAGCTTAATTGTTGATTTGCCTTGTTATTATGATGTTATGCAAGTTTTTGTCATAAAAACATTATAAAAGAGAGATTACATCTTATGCACTATTGTGCTATATGACATCTTATGTTGATACTTTAAGTATGCATATCCTTAAAGAGTGGAGATTTTACTTTCTGAGTTTTAGAGCCAATTTATCTTTTTTTTCAGAGTGCATTTACATTTACTCAATGATAATTTATTGATCTTTCATTTTTTCAATAGATTCATTATACTTGGTTTTGATCCATATATTGGATAATAGTTGGACATATTGACAGTTTTACTCCCTTGAATTTCAAACTTAATGTATTTCGGATATCATGTTAGGCCATCTTGTTTTTTTTGAGCCTTTCATGTCCGGTTTCTTTCTCTTGGTCTTCATACAAATGAACTTTAAAAACGGATAATGTTGTTGAAATATGATCACTCCTGAATAGTGTAACTTATATCCGCTAGTGTGCGGTCGCAATGCAGTACTAATAACTCGGCAAGTCCGAGGTCGATCCACAGGAAACACAAGAAATAAACTTAATCTAGCAAGGTCTACAATTAGAACAAAATAATATCGAGCTCAGAATCAATTAAAAGTGCAGGAAAGCTTCCAAAAAGAAAATAAAAATCAATTGTTGGAGATGATTGATCTAAATTATCAGACAATAAAATTAAACTAATTTTTAGAGATGTATTCAAATATTATAAAAAGGTCTTGGTAGGATTTGATTTAGTAATAGGCCTACAAGTAGGTTCCCAAGATAGTTTTGATTGACGAACTTCAAGATTCGATCACCCTTTTAAAGTCAATATTCAGTTATTTACTAGTGTTCATACCAGGGTCCCATTCATACTTGTCCTAGTTTATAAACCTGTCTACAAAGTATGTTTAAAGCTTAATCAAGAACAGTAGATTTTTAAAGTACTCTTAATAGGAATATATATACAATTGTAATCAATATTCTTATCAGAAATTCTAGGTATACGTATCCCTACTTATAAATCAGTTTATACATACATGCTAGATATGATCAAGAATATTATTTTCGAAAGTATTCATGGGCAAGAAAATGAATTTCGATCCAAGGTATTGAAACCTTAGAAGAGAAATAACTATCTTGAATCTCTACCTTTAACCTAGTTACTTTCTCAACCCATACCAAGAACGGATTTAGCTACTGAAAAACATGGTAAATATTGCAAGAATGGAAATAATAATTAAAGAAATAAAACGCTGCATTAAAGAAATATAATCTGAAATTCACAATAAAACCAAGAAAGAAAACTAAAGATAAAAACTAAATATTAAAGATGCTCCCTTGAAAGATGAAAAGATTCGTAGCCTCCAAAGCTTGGATGATTCCTCCTTCCAAACCCTAGAAAAACCCTAGAATTCTTCTCCTCCTTCAGAACATAGAACTCCTAAACCTATTCTACTACCTACTAATCTATCTCTAACTAAAAAGTGAATAAATCTATATATTCCGTCGTCAGTCGTACGAACGATTTCTACCGAGTGCTCAGATGGGCTGGGCCACTTCACGAAAGTTGTAGGTCTCGAAAGGTTATATAAAATCTACATATTATGGGCCTGAATAGCCTTTCTGGTTCGCGAGATATAGGCTTCCAAAGTTCCAGCTCTGTGTGCTTCAGAGCTTGTACCACAGTTTCAGCAGCTTGTACCTTGACAGCAACCTCTTGAAACCTTTGATCAAATTACATTCGAAATCATTCCATTTAAGCTCAAAACCTACATAAAGCCTTATAAACTCAATTAATATAAAAAAATAACTAAAAAGACATATATGATCATAAACTAATGCTAACAAAGTACTAATTAAGGCCTTATAATTACACTTTTGAAGCACAATCACACCCCCTAACTAGATTTTTGCTAGTCCCTAGCAAAATAATAAAACCAAAAACATAATCTTCACTTTCGTAGAAGTCATGAATGCATTTAGCCTATGTATCAAGCCTTTAAACCCCTAGGTTACCCTTAGTGGACGAGTGATGTCTCGTGAGGGCTTGCAGTGATGATACCCACAAACATATGTTCATTTCAAATAATCAAAGGTAGAAAGAACAATTAAGGCATATGGGAACTTACTCAAGGTAATTCTCAACGCAACATCCATCATAGGTCATGCAAGGTTAAGATATTAAAGTTACAAGAAAGATGCACATTATAATGCACTAACCATGCAGTATAACTCAAGTGCATCAATATCACGTACTAACATCCTTTACGCTTTGATTTAAATGCTCACAAGGCATACACTCACAAAAATATGAACACATGGGTCTCTCAATGAAAAGCTCGTCATAAGAGTAATTGTATAAATTATGCAATAAGAGCAATCCAATAACAAAAACCGCCAGAACGTAAGTGTATAGAACCTGACATAGCTTCATGAAAAAATATTCACAGTCAAAGTAATAACAAGAAATTAACAAAGATACTTATACTCAAAAGAATTTTCAACTCATGTATACTTCAGATTAACTACAACCATCTGTATGAAGAAGAAAAATGTATAGAGAGAGAAAAAATAAACTACTCAAAACATTGATGCTCAAGGCATCCAATGATCACTAAAACCAGGCTTTCAACTCCCAATTCATATGATAATGCTTCTCCTTTTTTGTCATTCGTTTTTTTTTTCATATTTATTTTCTTGTCATTTTTTCTTTTTTTTTCACGGTTTTTCATATTTTTTCCTTTTCCTCCTTTCCTCTCTTTTTTCATCACATCACAAATACATCATCCTCTTCTTTCCAAACTCTTTACTAGCATCAAGATCACATCTCTTTGATGAAAAATATTTCCACAATGATTTGGCTCTATCAAGGATGTTATATAAAAGGTTCAAGAGAAAAAAAATCTAGAAATTATGAATCTAAGAATAATAGAATGACCTAAAAACATATCCGAAGTATATTAAGTTTGAAATTCAAAAGAGTAGAAGTGTCAATAACCTCAATCACTACCTAACTTATGAATCAAAATCAAGTATAATGAAGCTATTGAAATAATAGAACATGAAAGAAGTATCCTCGAGTAAATGTAAATCCACTCCGAAAAGAAGATAAATTGGCTCTAAAGCTTACAAGGTACAATCTCCATTATTTAAGGATGAAAAATGCACAAAATTATCAACATAAGAAGTCATATAACAAGATAGTGCATAATGATGTAATCTCTCCCATGCAATGCTTTCATGGCAAAAACTTGCAATTCATCATCATAAGAAGTTAGCTCGACAATTAAGCTCAAGTTTAGTCCAATGAATGCTTCCAATCATTCTCAATTTCAAGATTGTATTGACATGAGCATAAATATAGTTCTAAAAAGAAACATATTCAACACTCTTAACATGAATAATACTAAGCAATAAAAACATAAATGAAAGTGTTGAAGATACCGACCATGACCGATGAACCATATGCTGCTCAACTCTTACCAACTTAGTTCTGGTCTCCAAAGGTGAATCAATGTGAGCACACCTGTAACTGGTCAGCAAGGCATAACAAAGTTTTCTTTTTTTCTCTTTTTTTTTTCTTTTTTTTTTTTCAAAAGAAATAGAGTACCCAAAGAAAATAGAAATAAAGCAAAACAAGGAAAAGAAAAGAAACAAAATATCCTAAAAAAAAAATAAAATACTACTAACTATACAACTACTAAATCAAATTTTTCCCAAGAACTCTAAGACAAATGGGTAAGACCATGCTTCAGAGCCTTCGAAGTCGAGGCCATTGAAGTGTGACTCTTCAATGAATCTACCTCTGCCTTCAACTCAGAAATTTGCCTTTGCAAGGATTCAACAGTTGCGAATAGAGTGGACATTGCAGGCTGTTGCTGTCGTGGAACCAAGGTGGGTAAGTCACTCTGTTGAAGTGCTCGAGTACTGAAAGCATCCAAACTGGATAACGGATGACCCGAATGTGCAATGGCGTCTGAAGGCAATGTAGGCACTCCAACCTGCTCCAAAAGTTGGGTAATGAACAACTCATAGGGTAACTCGCCAGATGAATAGCGTGCTTCCCTCATAACAGTTAGGATCATAGTAGGCAGATCAATCGTATACCCTTTACCGATAATGTATAGCCAAAAACACCTATAGTGATTTATTACAACACCCGAATCCACTTCAGGGAGAATATTTGAGAAAAGAATCAAATTCAATAGCCAGTACTCCCTTTTTAAAGACGACACGGGTATGATGGAATGATGACCCGCTAATGGTATTTTCTGCAATTCTGCGCAAAGCATATCAATAGGAGGTGAACTTCCTTCAAATAGCTTAAAATCCGGCCTCGGAACCCGTGGCAAAGTTAGAAGTTCATAGATATCATTCGCTGCAATAGTGATCACGTGTCCTCTTACTTTGGATTGAATGGAGAGCTCAGGTGTCTCAGACACGCTCGAATAGGCATAAAATTCTCGTATCATGTTAACGTTCACTGGGCCTTCTTTCCTTAACATCGGAAGCCAACCCCTCTGTTTGAATGTAGATTTCAAAAACCTATCAGCAAAATTTGAAAGTTGCACTCGACGTTCAATCAACACTTGCCCCCCCTGAAATAAGTTCAGTTACATATCCCTCTCTCTCGAGTTAGCGAACTGTTTGATTCCCTGTTGTGATTTGTTTTACTCCTTTTGAGTGACATGGTTATCGAGATTGCTTTATTTGTCCTGTTCTTAAGAAAACTTATAATAATGAATAAACAAAATACAATAAATAAATGGAATGACATAACATAAATTAAGATAAACAGTACTCCATTAACATAAAGAAACAAACACAAATAGTTCTAACTAAAATAGAGTTTTAGACCGCCACAACGTGACGCACAATCTAAACTCATAAACATAAACATAAAATCCAAACATGTAAAAGTAAGAGTTTTAGATCAGTTATACAATAATCTAGAATGCATATGATCAAAACTCTAGCAAACACCATCCACTACATATCAGTGGATGGATCCCACACTGAACGGGATATCTCTCTCTGTAGCTTCTCAATAGCTTGGCTATGCTGCTTCTGCTCCTTGTCAATCTGATCAAATTGGCCATAAACATGTGTCTGAAAAGTCCCAAAGGCATTGGCTTGAGTCTCCAAAAGCTAGGTGTGGTGCTGCTGCTGCGTTAGTGCCTGCAACTCCAACATCTCTACTACCTTATCCAATGAAGACTACCCAGTACGACCACTTTCCTCAGCTGATGGTCCTCCCCCCTCTTCATCATCATCCTCGACCCTCTTCTTCTTATGACTCCTATACTGTGCTTTTGACTTGTGAATAGAAGTCATGTTGATGGCACTCATGGAAGATTTTCTTGAAAAAAATGAAGGTGGGTGGACTCTAGACTCAAGAATTAAGGAGGTAAGCATACACACAAATAGAATACTGTCCCCTCAGGTGATATTGGTGGCATCATGATAGAGCTGGAGGAACATATACCTCGGCAAGTCTATGGTCTTTTGGGTACCAATGACCTACATTAACTGGGCTCGGGCTAGGTTGACCTGGGCATAACGGGCCTGGGGGAACAAACTATGGCATGAGAAAAGAAATAGTGGAAGGTACCTCAGTTTTAAAATTTTTTTCTCGCATTGGGTCTTCCCCTCAATCCAGGACTGATCATCTTCTAAAATCTCCCGTGCCATCTCAGTGAGGTTTGGAGTCCCAACCCAATGGCAAAACTCGGCGTTAGGCTCACGCCTAAGCCCATAATGATGACAAAAGGTGGCCGGGGTAATTACTATGTCTCTCCCTCTCACCCAAGTCACTAGCCTCTCTTGACCCTCATTTTTTTCTACCTCTCAGATATTAGTCATAAGTTCCGCACAAAGGGTTAAAATGTATTCCCCCTTATAGGCAGCTAGGTGCTTCCAACCCTATCTCTCAAATTCGGCTTCTAAAGCAAACCCACCCCTGAAATTCCATAGTTCTATGTTTCGCTCTACGGCCGCGGCTTTACTCGCCCAAGTTTTCCTAAAGTCTAAAAAGGCTTGACGACCGATGAAAATTTCTGGGTCATAGTCCTAAGAATAATCAGGTTCAAAGGGTTCTATGGCCAGAGACTTTTTAAAGGATTTTTTACTTCCCTTCAGTGCTATCAAAACAACTTCTTAAAACAAATTGCAACACATGCCATCACACAATGACAATTATAGCATAATCCCACTCCTAACTAGCATAAATGTCAATGAAAGCAATTCGAAAAGGAATAAGAGAGGTTGCGTAGTTACCTTGGAAGACAAAAAGGCGGGAAGTTGATGGGTCATGACTTTTTAAACTAGCAGGACTTTATCATCTTGTCTGGATGCTCTCTCTCTCACTAAAACAGGAATTTTATGGGTGTGCGAATGAGACAAAATGGAGAAATATGCATTTTTATAAAAACGCAGGGGCATCCAGATGGCCCCAAGAGGGTGTCCGGACAGGGGTCCAAAACAGTGCTGTTCGACTTAAAATAGGGCATTCGGAAGGTCCCTCAGGGGCGTTTGGACGACCAGTGAGCTTGTCACAACTGACTTGAAAATTTTCTAAAGCACGAAAAGCATCCGGACGGCCAGTAGCCTTGCAACTTGAACTCAAAATTTTTTCTAAGTGTTGGGAGGCGTCCGAACTGCCAGTGGCGTTGCACAAACCTGTTCAAAAATTTTTTCTAAGGCACGAAAGGCGACCGGACGGCCTTAGGGGCGTCCGGACGGGGTTAGGCATCCAGACGGCGAGTGCCTGTGTTCCTCCAATTACGAAAAAAATTCTAAGTGTGAAAAGGTGTCCGGACGGGCCTTGAGGAGCGTCTGGACGGCCAATTTTTCATTTTTTTTTAAAAGTATAGTGTGCAATTCATCACAAGAATGATCTCTCTCTCTCCACCCCCCCCCCCCCCCCCCCCCCCCCCCCCCCCCCCCCCCCCCCCCCCCCCCCCCCCCCCCCCCCCCCCCCCCCCCCCAACCCAAACTTAGTTTGGACATTGCCCTTAATGGACGCAAGAGGAAAGAGAAGGACACAAACTTAGTGCTGAAAGACACATTAGTCATTAGAAAAAAAACTAAATAAAATAACACTGCTATGCACAATTACCCCTATGGATATTACTCTAATGGAGGAGGATCTTCGAGACGTAATGTCTCTATTTCTGCCACAAAATTCTCAACATAATGTTTTAGACGATGACCATTGACTGGGAATTGATTGTCATTTGTGGGGTTTCTAATTTCAAGGGCCCCATTCTCGTGGACGTTCTTTACTATATAAAGTCCCGACCATTTACTATGCAACTTTTCAAGAAACAAATGTAATCGGGTGTTGTTCAAAAGGACTTTTTGACCAATGTCAAAAGAATTTCGAGAAATGTATTGGTCATGAAGAACTTTCATCTTTACCTTAGAAATTTGCGCATTTTCATACGCGTCATTATGTATTTCATCCAACTCTGAGAGTTGAAGTTTTCGATGATGTCCAGCGTCATCGGGGTTTTCATTCATTTGCCTAATGGCCAGGTAAACTTTGTGTTGAACCTCAACGGGTAAATGGTAAGCTTTGCCATAAACGAGCCGATAGGGTGACATGCCTAACTGTGTTTTGTATGCGGTCCGGTACGCCCAGAGTGCATCCACCAACCGTAAGGACCAATCTTTGCGGTTGGGGTTCACAGTTTTTTCTAAAATATGTTTTATTTCCCCTATTGCTGAGTTCGACTTGGCCACTGGTTTGTGGATGGTAGGGCGTTCCGACTTTGTGGAGCACTCCATATCTGCGCATCAAGACCCCAACGGGTCTACTACAGAAGTGGGTTCCCCCATCACTTATAATAGCATGCTGTCACGCCCAGATTTTTCGCGCCCGAGGAATACTCACACAAGCGGAAAAAATGTTATACTCTCTCGTTAGAACTCACCCTCCTAGAAGAATGAGTGTGACTACATTTGAATTGAAAATTGATTTGAATAAAGGGCTTTTGAAAAAGATTTGAAGTCGCCACCTAACTTGATTAAGGTGAGTTAGGTCACCTAAAAACTAAGCATAATCCGAAGACTACACTTAGGGTTTTTGAAAAAAGGTTTAGAAAATATCTCCTCAATAGAGGGTTTTTAAGAAAACAGGTTGTTTGGCAACCTTTGGAAAAAATTTAGCACTTTTTTGAAAAATAACTCATTTTGGTCTTTGAAATCAGTGATTTTAGGTTCAGAGGTTGGTTACGTGTAGGGAAGACGCACTAAGCTATCACCCTACCCTGCCATTTCGGTACCTACATGTCAATCTACCATAGATTCACCTATGAGAGTCTTTAATTAACATATGTTCAATCCTATCCACTTTGAAAAACAATGCTTGAAAAGAAACTACCATGATGCATGACATGCAAGTGCAAGTTAAGAGAATTGAAAAATAGATTTGGGAAGAGATTGATTTGAAATTGATTTAATTTGAAAATAGATTTGAAGAGATGGAATTGAAATTGGAAAGTTTGAAAATTGAAAGTAGAAATTTGAAAATAGAAATTTTGAAATTGGAATTTTGAAAATAGATTGGAATTTGAGATTTGAAAATGTGGAGACCGCACCCATGAGGGTGGAATTGAAAGTTTGAATAGTGTTGTGACCGCACCTATGAAGGTTGCCTACGTATCTCTTTGGGGGAATCAGGTTAGTCGTAGTTCGGACCAGAGTCCGATTGAGAATAGAAGAGTTGATTTGAAGAAGGAGATCGAATTGGAAATTGAAAGTAGAAGATTGAGAGATTGAACTTTGAATGGAGGATTGAAAATTGCAATTTGGAATTTTGGAATTGAAAAGATTGAATTTTGATATGAAAAGATCGAACTTGGAAGAGAGAGATTTAGACTTATTTTGAAAAGACGAAGGTTTAGGAAACCTAGACTTAGGAAACAGAAGAGACCTAGGAAAGACTTGAGATTAAGAAAGATTAAATTGGAATGTTGGATTTGGAAAGATCTTGAAAGATTTGGAAACTTGGAATTGAGGAAAGATTTGGATTAGGAAATTTTTGAATTACGAAAGTGTCATTTTTGGAAAGTTTTGAAATTAGGAAAGTTTCGATTTCAGGAAAGTTTTAAAATTGGAAAGTTTAGAGTTTAGAAAGTTTTCGAAAAAGGAAAGGTTTTCAGATTAGGAAAGTTCCCAAATTAGGAAAGTTTTCATTTTAAGAAAGGTTTTGAAAAAAGAAAGGTTTTGAAATTAAGAAAGTTTTGAAAATAAGATAGTTTTGAGTTTAGAAAAGTCTTAGATTTGGAAAGATGCTGAAGTTTTGAAAAATTTAGAATTTAGAAAGTTTTTAGATTGTGAAAGTCTTAACTTAAGAAAGTTTTGAACTTGGAAAACCTTGAATTTGGAAAGATTTGAAATTTGGAAAGTTTAAGATTTAGAAACTTTTAGAGTTTGAATTTTAGAAAATCTTGAAATTAGAAAAGGCTTGAATTTAGGAAAGGTTTGAAAACTTAGGTTTGAACAGTTAAGATTTGAAAAGAGGGTAGAATTAGGAAATGGTTGAATTTTAGAATTTTAGGAAAGATTTTTATGTTCAAGTTTTGGAAACTTAAGATTTAGGAAAGTGAAAGATTAGGAAGGAGTTGAATTAGGAAAGAGTTGGATTTTGAGATTTAAGGAAAGATTTAAAGTTTAAGTTTAAGAAACTTATGGTTTAGGAAGGAATTGAATTAAGAAAGATTTAGATTAAGAAGGGATTGGATTTGGTTTCTAAAAGCAAAGGTTTGATTTTGTTTCCAAAAACGGAGGATTGGATTCGGTTTCCAAAATGGAAAGATTGGGTTTGGTTTCCTAAAGGGAAGATTGGATAAATTTGAAAAGATGGAGTTTTGAAAATTCTAGTTTTGGGAAGACTATAGTTTTGATGGAGAAAATAAGTTTTGGAAATATATATAGTTTTGATGTAGAAAACAAGAGGTTGTGGAAACCTAGGTTTTAAGGCCAAAATAAGGGATTGGAAATCATATTTTTGGGAAGGAAAATTAGGGTTTCCTAATTGTGGGTTCTAGGATTTAACTTGGGCTCTAAGGAAAGAGTTTTTGGAAAGTGCGTTTTTGGAAACAAAGATTTTGGAAGGAAATCCTAAAGAGGAGTTTCGAGAGGGAAGAATTTTTGGAAAGGATAGTTTTTGGAAAGAGAATTTTAAAGAAAAGGAGTTTTTGGAAAGTGTATTTTTGGAAACGTAGATTTTGGAAAGAAAATCCAAAAGGGGAATTTCTAAAAGGGAGATTTTGGAAAAGAGAGTTTTTTAGAAAGATTTTTGGAAGGAGATTGTTGGAGAGAGAGTTTTTAGGAAAGTGAATTTAGGGAGTGTTTTTACAAAGAGAATTTTGAGGAAAAAGAGTTTTTGGAAAGGAGTTGAAAAAGGAAGATTTGAAAAATAGATTTTGGAGGGAGTTTTTGAAAACAATTTTGGAGAGGAGAGTTTTAGGAAAGTATGTTGAAAAAGAGATTTTTAGGAAGAAAGACTTTTTGAAAAGAGAGTTTCTAGAAGGTGTAAAAACATCTCACTTTCCTAAAGCAATTCTAACCATAAGAGGGCTAGAACCACTTTAGGAAAGCGGTTTTGAAAACAACAAGATTTGAAAAAATGGACCGTATTGGTCACTTTAAATGTAACACTTTCCTAAAGCAATCTTAGCCATGAAAAAGCTTGAATGTCCCTAGGATTGTGGTTTTGAAAACAAGTTTTGAAAAAGAGATTTTGATGTAATTTTGAAAACAAGTTTGAAAACGATTTGAAAAACAATTTTGAAAACGGTTTTTTGGAAGATGCAAGATCATGATGCACAATGCAATTCTGGGGTCGTGAACATACAAGGCTAAGGCTTCACCACATAATCAAGGGGGCCGGACCCACGTGGTCTCTGGTTAGACTAGAAGAAAACCCTCGACACGGTGACTCTCCAATAGCCCAATCCTACACATGGACCGGGAATACCCTTGTTTCAAGCATGCAAAGAAGGGGGGGGGGGGGGGAAAGAGATGGGGGATTAAAATAGAGAAAACCCAAGTGGATTAAGAGAGAGAAGAGAGAGGGGGAAAGTGCGGAAATTTAAATAGGGAGCCTACCGTATGTCTTGTTATTTTGCGCGCCTTGCTTTTTTCAATCTTCGGTCTTCGTCTTGATCTTCACCTTCAGTCTTCAAGTGTTGTCTTCAAGCTTCAAACTTCAGATTACAACTCTTCAAGTCTTCGAAAGAGGGTTGAAGTTTTGTGTATGAGTGTATAGGGATGTATAGGAGACTAGGGTTTGTGTAGGGTGGCTAGGGTTTGGAAAACCTAGGGAAGCTTGGGTTTAGGAGGTGCTCGAGCTCTGTATATCGAATTATATGATTTTTAGGTTGAATTTGCGGATCCTTTTCACGTTGAATGAGGCTCTGTATTTATAGAGGTTGGACAACACTGGCGCTTGTTGCAGTGGCGCCAGGCCAAAGTTTACACTGGTGCCACTAGAAGTGGCGCCAGGCCAATTTTTGGCTTGGCGCCACTACTAGTGGCGCCAGCCATTTAGGAAATGTTTAAGGTCAGCAAACAACGTATCTTTGACTAGATTTGGGTGCCTGTACTAGTAACTACCATGCAATTTTTAGCCTAGCTTCAGTAGGAGTGACTTCGGAAAGTCCGGGAATGATTTGGAGGAGCCGAGAATGACCCGGAAGGCCGAAAAGGAGCAGGAACACTTAAAATAGTGTCCTGAAGATATTTGACTTAAAAAGTGAGGATAGGATGTGTCGGAAGGGTTGACCGGGCCTTTAAGGGCAAAATGGTCAACCAGATTGGAAAGTTGCCAGGACGGACTCGGATTGTCCCGGAAGAAGACTCAAAATTTGGAAACATTATTCAGAATGTTCTCAAAGGTTGCCAGCTTGGTTCCTAGAGTCGGTGTGGTAGGAAAAGGAGACCGACCCACCAGGGGCAAAATGGTTAATTTTGTACCGGATTTGCCGGAACTGACTCGGAATGATCCGGAAAGCTAAAAAAAGGTTTAGAACACTATAAAAAGTATTCTTGAGAAGTTACTGGTTTGATACCCAGAGCCGGTGTGGTCGGAAAAGGAGACCGGCCCACTAGGGGCAAAACGGTCATGTAGCTTCAAGTGGGCGCTACGAGCCTGAGAAGTGACTGGTGGACTAAATTCAAGTTAAAAAGGTGGGCTTAGAGTCTAAGTATGCATGTGATGTGTGAAAGTGAGCTTGGTCAGCTCGGAGATTGCCAAGCGGGCAAAAATGGGGTGCTTACAGCTGCCCCTCTTTTTCTGTCTTTGCTTGTCAAAGACAGAAAACGATAAAGTAAGATCCCCATGTTGACCGCGAGGCAATCGGAGGGACTTGAAAATAATAGGAATTCAAGGAACCGTTACCTCGAGTAGCTGGTCGATGCTTAGTATTTTATCTAGTAAAAATGACACTCTTCTGGGGAATTAATGCTCCTTGAACTGGCGCTCCATCTGGTAGAACAATGCTCCTCTGGGGGAGAATTTTGAACTAGCACTCCGTCTAGCGAAACACTGCTCCTCTAGGGAAGTCTATGACTGATTTTTGATACTTCTTAAATCGGCACTCCGTCTGGCAAAACGCTGCTCCTCTAGGGACATCCAAGGTTGACTGCTGATACCTCTTGATCTGGCGAAATGCTGCTTCACCGGGGAAGACCAAGGTTGACTGCTGATTCCTCTTGAACCGGCACTCCGTCTGGTGAAATGCTACTCCACTGGGGAAGTCCAAGGTTGACTGCTGATTCCTCTTGAACCGACACTCCATCTGGCGAAACGCTGCTCCACTAGGGAAGTCCAAGGTTGACTGGGGAGGTTGAGGGTGGACCATTGCCCCATTCCTTGCTTTTTGTTGGCTAGGGAAATCTAAATTTGCTGAGGTGTATGCCAATACTGGAGATGTCTAAGGTTACTTGATCGCAGGATGGCTTTTTAGCTCCATTTTGTACTTTACCTTGTTCCTTATTTCTTATTTGGGAGAGAGAGAAAGACATAGAGTGATTTTTGTACAAAAATAATTTAAAAATGCCATGGTAAAGGGTGAACGCATGTCATATATATATATATATATTTTCATGACTGCACATGGGATTAAATGCATGATATATTTTTATGAATGCACATAGTTTAGATAAGAATATAATTAAATGCGTGTCCTACTTTTTATAACTGCACAGGTTCACGCAGAAGTGGAATTGAATGCATGCACATATAGGAATGGAATTGAATGCAATGTCCCCTCTTTTTTTTTTTTAATTTTTTATAAATGCACGGATTTATGTAAGAATTGAATTAAATGTACGACCTACTTCCTTACAAATGAACAGGTTCATACAGGAGTGCAGTTGAGTGCATGAATAGATACACACTACACAAGAATCCAAATGGATGTACAGGTTATACATGTCATGGATGTATCAGTATTACATGTGTATAAACTATTTACGAAGAAAGCCCTAGGATTGCCTCTTGAGCCCATACTCTCAGGATCCTGTTCCTTTTCCGGATTCTGACCCATTCAGTTTTGTCCTATTCATATCGGGGTGTGATAGCATTTGCATCATTCTCCAGGGATCTTGACCTTTTGGTTTGCTATCCTATCCCTACTTTCTACAGGGTTGCTGTTTGGGGTTTTTCTGATCTCACTTGGTTTTCTCTCTCAGATCTCCAAAATGCCACCATGGCTCAAGCGACAACTCACATGCCCTTTGCAGAGCGATAAACAACTAAGCCCTCAATCTGAGAAGACTTCTTTTAGGACCGTAATGTCAGCTGGGTTTAGGTGTTGTAAGAAATAAAGGGATATTCAGGCTCAAAGATCTTCTTTTAGTGGGTTGTTTAAACTAAAACCATCTGAGCACATCTTGGAGCATGAGATTGCCCCTTGCATTTCCTTTCAATTCTCCTTTCTCACCCTACTTGTCTTAGTATTGTTCAAGCTTATTTGGACTAAGCAATTCTCTTTGATCAGAGAGGACTTTAATTTGGATCGTAACGTAGGCTAGGTTAAGGGGTTTATGAATGAACGGGATATGTAAGCTCAAATTTGATGTTGCTTCTAGTAGGGTTAGATCCGCACCATCCTTGGTTGGTCTTCCAGTGGGGTTTCATCCCCTGATATCCTCCTCTAGCTTCAAAAACATATTTGGCTCATTTAGATCAAGCAATACTTCTCAATCAGAGTGGACTTTAGTAGGGTTGTAATGTAGGCCATGGTTTGGGGTTTAACAAGAAAGGGTAAAGGCTCAAACCTATAGCTTCTACTTGGTGGCATTGCTACCTAGGATCACCTTCGAATTTTCTCTTTTACAAGAGGAGTTAACCTTTCTTGTAACTTTTGACCTTCTTAGTCTGATATTTGCCCCTTTTTCTTGACTTTTGGCTTTATATGCTTTTTAAAGATAGCACAACATGACTCTTTTTTGGTCTTTCTGCTGATATGCCTTTTTTTTTTTTTCCTTGCTTGTTGCCTTTGACAAGAAGAACATTTCTATAACTTCTTTCTCTCAAATCCTTTCCTTAACATTTTTATTTAACCGATTGTGGATGGTGATCCCTAGGTTGGGGTGTGTTTTGGAAAAGAAAAGATAACCGGCTCAATAGGTTCGACAAGGGTTGCTTTTAACTGTATGGGAAGTGAAATGAGGGCCTCTCTTCATTTTGAACAAGATTGCTTGATCCATAGAGCCTTCACGTTACTTCAACTTAATGGTCGATGATATTATTTGCCAGATCTTCTGCTACATGTCTGCCCCAGCGTGGGGGGATGGTTTCGGATCGGGGTTGTGAGGTACTAGTGGGTTAAGCAAAGGGGATATTTTGTGTATGGTAGAAGAAATGAGGGCTTTTCATCACTTCAAATTAAATTTCTTAGTCCATAAAGCCTTTATACAAAATTTAGACAATGTTTCTAAAAAATGGTGTGTTTCTGCCGAATCAACTACTATGTGCTTACCCCAATGTGGGGGATGGTTATTGGTTTGGGGACATCTGAATAAAAATCAGTTGCGGCTCTAGTGGGCTGAGCAAGGGGTAGTGTTTATTTAGGATAAATAGAACAATGGCTTCTCATCATTTCGAGGACTCGGCTGCCCATCGCTTAGCCAGGATATCACGCAAGAGGCGCCTTTTCAATGAACTCTATACCTTTTGATGAGACTATCTCCTGCCTATCTCTCACTCTCTCTTTATCTCTCAAAGGTTTTGACCCCCTTTTGAATAGGTTGCCCATGCTATCCCATCCTTTAAGTCGAGTCATTTACCAAATGGGAAAGAATCCCTAAATGTGACAATCGTCCACAAGAGTATGAAATAACGGGAATAAATTGGGAACTACCTATTTAAAAACATGATTACATGGCATGCAATGTTTACTTAAAGAAGATATGCGATAAATAGAAAGATCAAAAGAAAATAGATGAATTTGGTGAAAATCTCCCTTTTCTTGTGGATCTCTTGATGAGAACCCATGACAGGGTCTTGAAACTATGTTAACTACTTTGGTATTTCCGGGTGTATCACCAAATGACGGAGGGCTAATTGATAGATCTTTTGCAGTGTTTGGCATGCATTCAGAAGTTAAGAGATTTTGATAGCAATGCATAGGTTTGATAGAACTTTGCAAACAGTGAAGCCTCCTTTTGCATGGACGGTGGTTGTTGCGGCATGGTGTGGAGGCAACGTCTTGTTGATGAATGGTTAGTTCTTATTGCTCCCTGAAGTAAGTTTGGCTTCTTTTAACAACTAGGCTTATCCGCCCATAAGTTTGAATCTGCTGAGGTACTAGAAGGATTCCATGAATTCAGTTGTGCTCTCTAACCTAGGAAAAGAAAAAGAAAAAAAAAACAGAATGCAGTCAGCATGTGGAGTTGGAAGTTCTATGCGATGCATGTCCTATGGAGGTCCCTTCTTTGAGGGAATCTAGGCATGATGACAAGTCCATTTGGGAGGTGGGGTTTTGCCCCTATTATGCAATACAATACCTCTTCGGCATGGGCCGGTTGATGTTTCTTTATTTGGGCAATCCCACCTCCATGGACTGAGAGAGATTTGGGCCTCTCTCGAGATATGGTTCTATGCATGCCATGAATCCTTAGGGTTTAAGAACTCTTAGGAGTTTTGGTAGGCTCGATTAACATGAGATTGGATTGCTCCTTTCTCTCTACGATTAATTAAATGCATGAAAATGAAATGACTTGAGTTTCTTGGAACTCTTGTCTTGGAATGGATATAGGTGTATGAGCATATTAAAAGTAAACATGTGAGCAGTATGATAACAATAAATGAATGGTTTAGAAAAATCCCCTTCTTGCCTTGCTTCTGTCTTCGGTTCTCTTGTTACTTGGAAATGAGGAGGGGGAGGATAGAAGACAAAAACAAAAGAGAAGTTAGTGCCTTGATCTGAAAAGTTTTTTATGCAATGCATGTCCTAGGGGTGCCCTTGCTTGAGAGGGAGACTAAACATGATGTATTGGCTCACTTTTGGAGATAGGGGGTTTGCCCTTATATGCAGGTACCTTACTATTGAGTGGGAACCTTCATCCATTCATACAATCATTTATCCATTCATTCGCAAAAATAAAGAAGTACATTGAACTTTGGGTTTAAGATACAAAAGAATTGAAATACATTTTAACAGGGGGAGGGGGGACATTTTCCTTTGGACTTCCACCTATCTAGTTTTACAAAGGAAAACCTAAACTACTCTTGAGTCTTCGGATTCGCCTTCCTTGGATTTGATGTCAAGGAGGTCGTTGAGAGACCTTGCTGATCAATTGCCCCTTGTCTTCTTGGCAACCCTATCTCCGTGAGCATAGAGGGATTGGGGCCTCTCTTATGAGATGACTTATAATGCATGCAATGATTCCTTAGGGTTACATGGGAACCCTTAGGGTTTGGGTAGGTTTAATGTAAGGGAGAGTAACCTTTGTGTCACTCTCAACGGGTTGATCATATGCATGAGAATGCAGTGACTTGAGTTACTTGGAACTCTTGTCTTGACATGGGATATTGAATGCATGAACATGAAGATGCAAAAAGTATAAAGAGAGAAGGTACAATTGAAGCAAACATGCATGCATGAACAATTAGACAGGCATTATAATAGTATAAATATAGTCAGTATAACAGCAAGAATAGACAAGTATGAATGAAAGTAAGAGCAGTTGCCCTTTCCTCCGTGATCTTGAAAACAGTGCTCGTGTCTTAAATTCGGCAGAGGTTCGGCTATGCATGGTGTCTATATGAGTATTAGGTTGAGGGTTGACTAATGCATCCCAAAAAGGCTCGGTCCCCGGATCTTCAAACCTAGGCCCACTTCCTGAGGTGGTGCCATGATCGGTTGGTGATCCGAGCGGGGGAACCATCAAGAGGCCGTAGGCAAAGAAACTGACACAGCATCTTGCACACAACCAATATACCATTCCCCCTTTCTAACAAGAAAGGACATATCAAGGTATGCAAGTATGCAAAATGCAAGTGCACATGCAGTGTGTGTGAGATTTTTAAAAGTGGAGGAAAGGGCCCAACAACTCCCATTCATCCTGTACATCACATTTATGCAAAGCAGTTAATAAAACTTAAGCAAAAAGCGCACCTACAAAACAAAGATGCAAGTGTTAGTATGTGGATGACAAACAGAATACAAGATAATGTGAATAAATGCATGTTTTTTTTTTAAAAATAATTTTGAAAATTTAGTTTTGAAAATTTAAAGTGACTAAGATTGAACCAAGTTAATTGAAGACTCTACATGGGTGAAGGGTAAAGAGATACGACTACGGCCTAACCCTCTAAGTTTCCCTAGCGGAGTCGCCAGCTGTCGCGCCCAAATTTTTCGCGCCCGAGGAATACTCACATAAGCGGGAAAAATGCTGTACTCTCTCGTTAGAACTCACCCTCCTAGAAGAATGAGTGCGACTAGGTTTGAATTGAAAATTGATTTGAATAAAGGGCTTTTGAAAAAGATTCGGAGTCGCCACCTAACTTGATTAAGGTGAGTTAGGTCACCTAAAAACTAAGCATAATCCGAAGACTACACTTAGGGTTTTTTAAAAAAGGTTTTGAAAATATCTCATCAATAGAGGGTTTTTAAGAAAACAGGTTGTTTGGCAACCTTTGGAAAACATTTAGCCCTTGTTTGAAAAATAACTCCTTTTGGTCTTTCAAATCAGTGATTCTAGGTTCGGAGGTTGGTTACGTGTAGGGAAGATGCACTAAGCTATCACCCTACCCCGCCCTTTCGGTACCTACATGTCAATCTACCCTAGATTCACCTATGAGAGTCTTTAATTAACATATGTTCAATCCTATCCACTTTGAAAAACAATGCTTGAAAAGAAACTAACATGATGCATGACATGCAAGTGCAAGTTAAGGGAATTGAAAAATAGATTTGGGAAGAGATTGATTTGAAATTGATTTGATTTGAAAATAGCTTTGAAGAGATGGAATTGAAATTGGAAAGTTTGAAAATTGAAAGTAGAAATTTTGAAATTGGAATTTTGAAAATAGATTGAAATTTGAGATTTGAAAATGTGGAGACCGCACCCATGAGGGTGGAATTGAAAGTTTGAATAGTGTTGTGACTGCACCTATGAAGGTTGCATACGTATCTCTTTGGGGGAATCAGGTCAGTCGTAGTTCGGACCGGAGTCCGATTAAGAATAGAAGAGTTCATTTGAATAAGGAGATCAAATTGGAAATTGAAAGTAGAAGATTGAGAGATTGAACTTTGAATGGAGGATTGAAAATTGGAATTTGAAATTTTGGAATTGAAAAGATTGAATTTTGATTTGAAAAGATCAAACTTGGAAGAGAGAGATTTAGATTTATTTTGAAAAGACGAAGGTTTAGGAAACCCAGACTTAGGAAAGCGAAGAGACCTAGGAAAGACTTGAGATTAAAAAAGATTAAATTGGAATGTTGGATTTGGAAAGATCTTGAAAGATTTGGAAACTTGGAATTTAGGAAAGATTTGGATTAGGAAAGTTTTGAATTACGAAAGTGTCATTTTTGGAAAGTTTCGAAATTAGGAAAGTTTCGATTTCAGGAAAGCTTTGAAATTGGAAAGTTTAGAGTTTAGAAAGTTTTCGAAAAAGGAAAGGTTTTCAGATTAGGAAAGTTCCCAAATTAGGAAAGTTTTCATTTTAAGAAAGGTTTTGAAAAAAGAAAGGTTTTGAAAATAAGAAAGTTTTGAAAATAAAAAAGTTTTGAGTTTAGAAAAGTCTTAGATTTGGAAAGATGTTGAAGTTTTGGAAAATTTAGAATTTAGAAAGTTTTTAGATTGTGAAAGTCTTAACTTAAGAAAGTTTTGAACTTGAAAAGCTTTGAATTTGGAAAGATTTGAAATTTGAAAAGTTTAAGATTTAGAAAGTTTTAGAGTTTGAATTTTAGAAAATCTTGAAATTAGAAAAGGCTTAAATTTAGGACAGGTTTGAAAACTTAGGTTTGAAAAGTTAAGATTTGAAAAGAGGGTAGAATTAGGAAAGGGTTGAATTTTAGAATTTTAGGAAAGATTTTTATGTTCAAGTTTTGGAAACTTAAGATTTAGGAAAGTGAAAGATTAGGAAGGAGTTGAATTAGGAAAGAGTTGGATTTTGAAATTTAAGGAAATATTTAAAGTTTAAGTTTAGGAAACTTATGGTTTAGGAAGGAATTGAATTAAGAAAGATTTAGATTAAGAAGGGATTGGATTTGGTTTTTAAAAGCAAAGGTTTGATTTTGTTTCTAAAAACGGAGGATTGGATTTGGTTTCCAAAATGGAAAGATTGGGTTTGGTTTCCTAAAGGGAAGATTGGATAAATTTGAAAAGATGGAGTTTTGAAAATTCTAGTTTTGGGAAGACTATAGTTTTGATGTAGAAAATAGGTTTTGGAAATATATATAGTTTTGATGTAGAAAACAAGAGGTTTTGGAAACCTAGGTTTTAAGGCCAAAATAAGGGATTGGAAATCATGTTTTTGGGAAGGAAAATTAGGGTTTCCTAATCGTGGGTTCTAGGATTTAACTTGGGCCCTAAGGAAAGAGTTTTTGGAAAGTGCGTTTTTGGAAACAAAGATTTTGGAAGGAAATCCTAAAGAGGAGTTTCTAGAGGGAAGAATTTTTGGAAAGGATAGTTTTTGGAAAGAGAATTTTAAAGAAAAGGAGTTTTTGGAAAGTGTGTTTTTGGAAACGTAGATTTTGAAAAGAAAATTCTAGAGGGGAATTTCTAGAAGGGAGATTTTGGGAAAGAGAGTTTTTTAGAAAGATTTTTGGAAGGAGATTGTTGGAGAGAGAGTTTTTAGGAAAGTGAATTTAGGGAGTGTTTTTACAAAGTGAATTTTGAGGAGAAAGAGTTTTTGGAAAGGAGTTGAAAAAGGGAGTTTTGAAAAATAGATTTTGGAGGGAGTTTTTGAAAACAATTTTGGAGAGGAGAGTTTTAGGAAAGTATGTTGAAAAAGAGATTTTTAGGAAGAAAAACTTTTTGAAAAGAGAGTTTTTAGAAGGTGTAAAAACATCTCACTTTCCTAAAGCAATTCTAACCATAAGAGGGCTAGAACCACTTTAGGAAAGCGGTTTTGAAAACAACAAGATTTGAAAATATGAACCGTAGTGGTCACTTTAAATGTAACACTTTCCTAAAGCAATCCTAGCCATGGAAAAGCTAGAATCACCCTAGGATTGTGGTTTTGAAAACCAGTTTTGAAAAAGAGATTTTGATGTAATTTTGAAAACAAGTTTGAAAACAATTTGAAAAACAACTTTGAAAACGGTTTTTTGGAAGATGCAAGATCATGATGCACAATGTAATTTTGGGGTCGTGAACATACTAGGCTAAGGCTTCACCACATAATCAAGGGGGCCGGACCCACGTGGTCTTTGGTTAGACTAGAAGAAAGCCTCTGACACGGTGACTCTCCAATAGCCCAATCCTACACATGGACCGGGAATACCCTTGTTTCAAGCATGCAAAGAAAGGGGGGGGGGGGGGGGGGGGGGTGAAGAGATGGGGGATTAAAATAGAGAAAACCCAAGTGGGTTAGGAGAGAGAAGAGAGAGGGGGGAAGTGCGGAAATTTAAATAGGGAGCCTACCGTATGTCTTGTTATTTTGCGCGCCTTGCTTTTTTCAATCTTCGGTCTTCGTCTTGATCTTCACCTTCAGTCTTCAAGTGTTGTCTTCAAGCTTCAAACTTCAGATTACAACTCTTCAAGTCTTCGAAAGAGGGTTGAAGTTTTGTGTATGAGTGTATGGGGATGTATAGGAGGCTAGGGTTTGTGTAGGGTGGCTAGGGTTTGGAAAACCTAGGGAAGCTTGGGTTTAGGAGGTGCTCGAGCTCTGTATATCGAATTATATGATTTTTAGGTTGAATTTGCGGATCCTTTTCACGTTGAATGAGGCTCTGTATTTATAGAGGTTGGACAACACTGGCGCTTGTTGCAGTGGCACCAGGCCAAAGTTTACACTAGCGCCACTAGGAGTGGTGCCAGGCCAATTTTTGGCTTGGCACCACTACTAGTGGCACCAGCTATTTAGGAAATATTTAAGGTCGGCAAGCAACGTATCTTTGACTAGATTTGGGCGCCTGTACTAGTGACTACCATGCAATTTTTAGTCTGGTTTCACTAGGAGTGGCTCCGGAAAGTCCGGGAATGATTTGGAGGAGCCGGGAATGACCCGGAAGGCTGAAAAGGAGTAGGAACACTTAAAATAATGTCCTGAAGATATTTGACTTAAAAAGTGAGGATAGGATGTGTCGGAAGGGTTGACCGGGCCTTTAAGGGCAAAATGGTCAACCGGATTGGAAAGTTGTCAGGACGGACTCAGACTGTCCCGGAAGAAGACTCAAAATTTGGAAACCTTATTCAGAATGTTCCCAAAGGTTGCTAGCTTGGTTCCCAGAGCCGGTGTGGTCGGAAAAGGAGACCGGCCCACCAGGGGTAAAACGGTCAATTTTGTATCGGGTTTGCCGGAACTGACTCGGAATGATCCGGAAAGCTAAAGAAAGGTTTAGAACACTATAAAAAGTATTCTTGGGAAGTTACTGGTTTGATACTCAGAGCCGGTGTGGTCAGAAAAGGAGACCGGCCCACCAGGGGCAAAACGGTCATTTAGCTTCAAGTGGGCCCTACGGGCCCGAGAAGTGACTGGTGGACTAAATTCAAGTTAAAAAGGGGGGCTTAGAGTCTAAGTATGCATGTGATGTGTGAAAGTGAGCTTGGTCAGCTCGGAGATTGCCGAGCGGGCAAAAATGGGGTGCTTACACATGCGGCATCCCAAATCTTAAAAAGATGTTTTCTTTTAGAAATTTAATCACCACTGAGTGATCATTTGTAAGGCATGCTACTGCCTTTACCCGCTTAGATACATAATCAATACCCACTAAAATGTATAAATGCCTGAAAGAACTAGGAAACGGCCCCAAAAAGTCGATGCCCTAACAATCAAATATTTCTATGATAGTTATGGGATTCAAGGGCATCATATTTCTTCTAGTGAGAGTACCTAGTCTTTGACATCTATCGCAAGTAGTACAAAAAGTATGGACATCTTTAAACATAGTGGGCTAATAAAATCCACATTGGAGAACTTTGGCAATTGTTTTCTTGGTGAAGAAATGCCCACCACAAGCATATGAGTGGCAAAAACTAATTATGGATTGGAATTCATTATCTGGTACACAACGTCAAATCACGTGATCAGAGCAATACTTATAAAGGTATGGGTCATCCCACATGAAAACTCTAACATTTCGAAAAAATTTCTTTTTATCATTGGATGACCATTGAGATGGAATCTTACCTGAAGCCAAATAATTAGCTATATCCGCAAACCAAGGGGTACTAGTATGAGTAACATACTAGATGGAGAAAAGTTGTTCATTCGGAAAGTGTTTCGAAATGGGAGATTTGTCTTGGTCTCGACCATCAACAGGAAGGTGAGATAAGTGATCAGCTACCACGTTTTCTACCCCCTTTTTGTCCCAAATTTCTATTTGAAACTCCTGAAGGAGTAGAATCCACCAAATTAGTCATGGCTTAGCGTCTGGCTTAGTGTGCAAGTACTTAAATGCGTCATGATCAGTATAAACTATGATGAGTGAGCTGACTAAGTAAGATCTAAACTTATCAACTGCAAAGACCATAAGAAGAAGCTCTTTCTCGGTGGTAGTGTAGTTCATTTGTATATCATTTAAAGTTTTACTAGCATAATAGATGGCATATGGTTTCTTGTCCTTTCTTTGACCAAGCATCGCCCCTATAGCAAAGTCACTCGCGTCACACATGAGTTTGAAAGGTAGAGACCAATCGGGGGCTTCCATGATGGGTGCAGTAGTCAAGAGTCCTTTTAACTTGTCAAAAGCTTGTTGGTAAGGGGATGTCCATTCGAATGGAACATATGTGGATAACAAATGACACATAGGACGAGAAATAGCACTAAAACCTGGAATGAATCGCCGATAAAACCCAGCGTGCCCTAAAAATGAACAGACATCTTTAACATTTGTAGGGGGTGGAAGGTTCTGAATAAAGTCGATCTTTGCTTTGTCAACTTCAATCTCTTTATTTGAAATTATGTGTCCTAGCACTATTGATTGAGTTGCATAAGTGCAGTTCAATGCAACTAAACCGACCTAAGTTAGCTCTAGATTAGGTTAATT